>PVIY010009642.1:0-71894 GCA_004026745.1 Myrmecophaga tridactyla
CATGTGTGTGTGGTGTTTTTTTTTAACAATTTTATTCACACAATGTACAATCCATCCAAACTGTGCAATCAGTGGTTCACAGAGTTATGCACTTACCATTACAGTCAATTTGAGAACATTCTCATTGCTCTGGGGAAAACAAAAAATCCTGTATCTTTTATATCCCCTATTTTGATGCTTAGCTTTGATATAGTACCTTTGTTACAGTTATTAAAAGAATATTACACTGGGCAGGCCACGGTGGCTCAGCAGGCAGAGTTCTTGCCTGCCATGCCGGAGACCCGGGTTCAATTCCTGGTGCCTGTCCATGCAAAAAAAAAAAGAAAAAAGAATATTACAATGGGGTGCACAGGTGGTTCAGTGGTAGAATGCTCGCCTTTCATGCAGGAGACCCAGGTTCGATTCCTGGACCATGCACCAAAAAAAAAAAAAAAAAAAGATTATTGCAATGTTACTGTTAACTTTAGTCCTCAGTTTGCATTAATTGTATTTTTCGCATATACCACCCTAATATTAACACCTTGTAATAGTGATATACATTTGTTCTAGTTCATATAAGAACTTTCTTTTATTTGTACAGTTAACCAGCCAGTGTCCACAGCAGGTTTCTCTATGCTATACAGTCCCATGTTTTATCCTCTAGCTTTCCTTCTACTGACATAAACAACCCTAGACTTTCCCTTTCAACCATACTCACACTCAGCACAATTACACTTACCATCACCTCTATCCACTTCCAAAAATTTGCAATCAATATTATTAAAAATTCTACACACCTTAAGTATCATCACCCCACTCACTACTCTGTTTCTGTCTCCTGGTTTTACTCTAGATTTTAACTCCCAGAGTTTGCTCATTATAATTAATTCATATTAGTGAGACCTCATAATAATTGTCCTTTTATGTCCTTATTTCACTCAACATAATGTTCTCAAAGTTCATCCATGTTGTTGTATCCATCAAGGACTTCATTCCTTCTTACAACAGCATAATATTCTGTTGTATGTATATACAATGGTGTATTTATCCTCTCATCAGTTGATGGACATTTGGGCCATTTCCTTCTTTTAGTAATTGTGAATAATGCCACTATGAACATCACTGTACCAATGTCTGTTTGTGTCCTCTGAGTATATACCTAGTAACAGGATTGCCAGATCAAACGGCAGCTCTATACTTAGCTTCCTGAAGAACTGCCAAATTGCCCTCCGAAGCAGGTATACCATTCTCCATTCCCACCAGCAGTGATTAAGTGTTGCTATTTCTCCACATCTTCTCCAACACTTGTAGTTTCTGTTTCTGTTTTGTTTTGTTTTCTAGTGGCCATTCTGGTAGGCATGAGATGATATACCATTGTGGTTTTGATTTACATTTGCCTAATACCTAGTGGTGTTGAGCATCTTTCCATATGATTTTTTAGCCATTTGTATTTGGAAAAGTCAGACAACATTTTAACTATGATTTTGCAAAAGACAGAGAAGCATTTTTCAAATGGGCACTTCTGCTGTTGCCCTTCTGTGATATTATAGGTTATAACATTAAATAAGTAAAAGCTTTCCTGTGGCATATTAAAGTAATACAATAGAGATTTATTACCCCCTGAAAAACCTGAATTTAAAACAGTAGAGCCTAGGTAAGCCAGAGGAGTAGAACATTAACTTGTCTTCTAAACCATCTTTCTCAAATATTAAGCAAATTGCATTAGCCTTTGGCAGGTGTCCAATTTGTAATTCACAGATGAGTTCTCTGACGAATGAGTCCCTGAAGTCCTAATATTCTTTACTATTGATTAAAAGAATTTCTCATGTGTTAGATATTAAATATGCCTGTGGCATAGTTGACATTCTGAAATAAAAATTTAAGAGACTGACATTCTCTCCCAAATGGGCCTCAAGCATAAATAAAATGACATCATACCTACTGAAGTAGTCAGACCAGTAACCAGTTCATACTCCAAAGTAGTGCATCGTTAAGTATGAAAGAGTCCATTTAGGTTCAAAATGTTCTAAATGTTGGTGTTATATAGCACTACCTCAGCAATAAAAGAACTTTGGTCAGGCATCTCCAAGCATCTAATTTTTTAATAGAATTGCATTTGGTAATTCTGCAAGAATGAACTGGGTATACGATGTACCCCCACCTTCTCCTCCATACCCCATCCCATGTGGTTTGAACAGGAATGAGTTTATTTAGTGCTGTCCATTCAAATATTGTTGGCAGAAATATTGTTGGCGCAAAATATTGGGAGAGAAAATGTTTATTTTAATATAGTTGGTGTTAGCCTTGTCTCCCTGTTAAGTGGTTTTCCCTTGGAGAAGCTTCCTTTCCATTCATGATGCCTGATATCAGGGTGGGGGGGGCTAACATTCCATCTCTTGATCCAATAAAGAGCATCAAGAGCTTACTCTTGACACCACCAAAATCAGGTCTTCAGTATAAAAAAGCAATGCTTATTTTCTAATTTAACTTGCAGATTAACAAGTGATTTAAATGTAAATTTAAGAGGAAAGAAGCTAGAGTATAGTTTTCTTTTATGCGATATGGAGTCAAAACTTTACCTTAATGAAACCATCCCTTCTTTCTTTAGGTCTAGTATCAGTATTACAGGACAGAACTTTGAAGAAGAATTAATGTACTGGAATCTGTACTGGGTATCCAGATTTGTTCACAGAGATTTCTTGTCTATGATAAAAGATAACCACAGATTAACACATCCTTTCAAATGTCTTATATATTCTTAATAGTGTAGAGCACAGTATGGAAATGCCAATTTTTGGATAGTACATGATATTTGCTGGTAAAATATTGGATTATTAATGACTCACTCATATCAGTTGAGAAGAAAGCTTATCCAGAAATTTGAAAAAGAATTTTGAGTATGTCTGTATTCAAGATAAGTTTATGCTTTTTGAACATAAATACGATTATAAATATACAGCTTATCATTACAGAATGTAGTTTTCCAAGAACTGGTATCTAGCACCTAAGAAAAAATCCCTGACAATAATCTATTATAAAATATCTCCTAAAGTGTTTTTTTAGTTTAAAGTAAGTTAGATCCATTGCAGCAATATAATGTAGATGGGCTTCCTATGTCTTAGTTAGCAGAGAGAACCTTTAAATATATAAAAATTGGAGAAAGATCAGTATTGAAATGATTATTGAAGCAATGGAAACAATTATTCCTTTTATCAAGAAAAAATACTGTTCTTTGGTTCTTTCTGAGGAAGCTATATGGTGTCAAAAATATGGGTTAAAGTGGTTAGAGTTGCTTTCCATACTATTGAGTCAAAGAGGAAAGAAGGAAAAGAATTTTGGCAGGTGGTCCCCATTAATCTTGCCCCATTACTCCCAGTCTGCCATCTGTATTTTTATATCTGGAAATGGTTGGTCTCAAGTAATGCTTTAGCCTGAATTCCTGAGACAGCAAAGGCAAAAAACTTAGGTGCTAATGCTACTATTTTATAATGTGTGTGTGTGTGTGTGTGTGTTGGGGTATGGGGAGGCAGTGTTACAATCCCACGGAAGCAAGAGTGAGGGAAAAAGAGAAATGATACAGGGAAGGAGGAAGAGCAAATGCAAGTTAGTGCATTCCTGAGCTGGCCACGCTATACAACAATGCAGCTAGTTGCTCAGCCATATGGGGTCCCTCTAGAGAGACTGTGCATCATGGAGCAATTCTTCCTGGGGAAGAAGGGAAAACAGATTATCTGCTGTCCCCCTCCCTTCTCTTATCTCTCATTGGTCCCAGGAAGTTAATTTCTTACTTCCTGCTGATATTGCCCAGCTCTTCCAGGCAACCCCTGGGGAAGTCAGAGCCTTCTTGGGTCCAGTCTCCCAGTGCACAGGCATGGGAGTTCCTCCTTAGATCCGTCAGTGCCATGCGTGGGGTCTCCTTGGGTGAGTGGCAGTGATGGCAGCAGCCAGCGTTCATAACCACAGTAATGGTGTGAGCCATTTCTAGGGCCACTCTCACTCAGAAGCAAAGCAAGTGACCAAGGATTGGAGAGAAAGGGAGCACAGGGAAGAGGGGAGGTAAGGTACGGATGGAATACTGGGAAAATCCCCAGAGTACTGTCCATTATATTGCGTATGCTAATTTATGCAAATGAATGTGTGGCCCTAAATAGCAAGCTGTATGGAAACATGTGTATTTAAACTTATAATTGTAAATATTTTTCAAAAGCACAATAATTTCACTGCTTGTGCTGTATTTTTTCTTTTAAATAGTCCCAGCTGAAGCTTGTACTGAACCACAATATGTGTTAAATGGGAGGCGGCAGAGGGGTTGAGAGCAAGGGCATTGGCTTAGACTGTGTTTGAATCCCAACTACTTGCTATCTGTGTGACCTTGTTTTTCAGTTTTTCTGTGTATAAAACAGGGCCAATTGTAGTATCTCCTTCATAAGGTTGTTACGAGAATTAGATTAGTTAATGCTTACAGAGTACTTAGAGCATGGCCTGTCACCTAGGAAGCTCTATGTAAGTGTTTGCTATTCTTATTACATTTAATCAGGTTCACTTTCCCTATCAAAAATGAGTCAGGGAAGCCCATAGAGACACTTTAAGAATTGTGAACACAGGACTGTGCAAGGCAGGAGATCTGGATTCACATCCTAATGGTCACTGTGTGACCTTCGGCAAGTCACTTTTAACTACTCTGTCTTAGCCTTTTTTTTTTATTATTAAAATCATTGGAATAGATATTCTCAGGGGTCATGTCCACCCTTAAAATCGTCTAATTTACTGCTCATAAGTGAGTCCTTTTCATTTTTCTGGATAATTTCACAATTCTACATGCATTAATATTGATGAAAGCATGCAAATCTTATTATTTTTCTTCTACTATTTGGGGAGGATTGAAAAAGAACACAAATTCCATATTTTTAGTATGGAAGTGTACCACTGCACATGTCTTACGGAAAACAATATCTAGCAAAATTGTCAGATTTCCCCAATCCTCCGAATTTGAGAGATAAAGTGTCACACAATTATAACGTAGTAAGATGGGGAAAAAATGAAATGTTGAGCAGTTAGAAAAAAGGACAGGGTCATAATTGGGGCCTTCCAGGTGGAATTAACCCACATGTGCGTGTCATAGAGTCTTGTTATTTTGCAGTGAGTGGTTGGCACAGTTGACTCCAATCTTTCTAGGAGCCAAAGTAAAATTACATAAATTTCACAGTATATTCTATCACTAAAGACAAACTTCTTGTTGGGGGAAACATAAACATCCAGGGGTATTTTTCTTTTCCTGAGAGTCTTTGTGAAGAGGAAACTGTGCGATATAATGAAAACGGGTTTCAACAATTCAGTAAAAATAATTATTGAGAGGCCAATACAATCAAGTCCGGCTTTGAAGTTCTCATCTGAGGATGGCTTAGTGTAGAATGGGTACCAAGTATCTAGAAGAATAGAAGGAATACATATCCTTAAGACAGCCTCCTGAAAAATCCTCCCCTCAGCCAACAGGTAACACTTGGCAGGGAAATCGAGACTTTGTCCAGTAGATAGAGTGCAGCTCTCCACCAAGAACTTTACAGGGATACTATTAATAACCATTTTGAAAACTGAGAATATAGACTTAAGAGCTTACAGTGTCAGGGATTCTTAAACTCCAAATAATGAGTCGTTATAATGCAGTGTATGAAAGTTTTTCTGACTTCTCATTTTTCAACTAACTAATTCAAATTCTGACATGTCAAGATCTAACCATTCTTTCAGATTTTTGGCTAGCATCAATAACCCTGTCATTCGAAGTCTCTCTTTTGTCAGGCAATGGTAAAGTGAAATTGAAAAAGAAATACAAGGCACTTGCTTTTTCTGTTTAAGACAGCATCCACTGTTTTAAAGACTTAAAGAAACATCTAAATAAAGTCTGCATTAAATCCATATTTTGCTCAGGATGAAACACATTCCCTCTTCTGGTTTTAGAGTTACTCATTCTTTTCTCTTGCTTTTATAGTTTGTCAATGGAGCTATTTGTAGTGTAGTATAAATTTTAACAGCACAATCATGAAAGAGAAAACTATTTTAACTCAGCTGGGTTTTATTCATTAGCGTGCTATCTATTAGTTCTAAATAGGCTGAATCCAAGTGAAAAAATATTCCAACTGAAACGCAAGTATAAATGTTACAGAAAGATGTAAAATCATGTTACAAAGTTCATCTGAACTTTTGAACCTGCAGCGCATTAGTTAAAATATATGTCTCTGGTTTAGTGTTTTTGTTGTCTCTGATCATTTGTTAGTAAAGCTTTGATGTGGCATTTAAACAAAATCTGCTTAGGTTAAAAACATAATTTTTCTTCTTAATTGGGAACAATTCAAGAGAGCACTAGAAACTGTGCTAATCCTATTGGGAACTAGAATTGTGAAAGATTATTATACTATTTGAAAGTTCAATTAACAAAGAGAATGGACTATGATGAAAGGTGCAGACCAGAAATTAAATGTTAGCCATCATAGTTTTATTAGTATTTGTTTGTGTATAATTCTAAAGACTTCTCTGACTATGGCCTGATAATACACTTTAAAAAACATTTTATATTGTATTCATTTTGTAGTTCTTCAAACAAAAAGTTGTTTATAATATTTCTGATTAATTTTTACGAACTACATGGCATTATATTATTTATTTCTGTCATCCTAATTTTATTTAACACCTATTATGTGCAGGGAACCATAATGTTTATGGAGTGAGTATATACTGGTGGTGTGATTTAAATGGACAAACAAGCAAAACAGTTCTTGCCCCTTGTACCCATGGAGCATTACTTCGAAAAATTCTACACCCATTTAATCATTAGTTTTTTTTAATTTTTGAAAACCATCCATTATTCAACAAGGTCTTACCATTGTTTTATTAGCACTGTGAGTCAACTGTATAAGGGTATGGCTAGGCTACAATTTCAGGAGCTGTAATATAGAACAAAATTAATTGACATGGAGAAGTTAACTCTCGTCCATTCCTTTTTTTTTTTCTCCCTTGTTCTGTGTTGGCCTGTTTGTGTTGTAAACCAAATAATTAGTACCCTTTAACTCATTTTCATCTTTTTTCCCCATCGTTATCCAATTGAATCTCCTTTGTTTTCTTGTAAAATTGAGATTCGACATCACTTTTCAGGTTTTGACTTCATTTAAGAAGCCGAATAAAAAAATTTTACATTAACTTAAAATATTAAATCGTGGAATTTATTTTAAAAGACTTTAGTTCATGGAAATGTCTGTTTTCTTACAACTTGCTCCTGCATGCAATGTAAGATGAAAATATTTTCAGCAGATATAGAAGACTTGGAACTGCAAAGAAATAAAACAAGATAAGTGGGCTCATTTGGCATGATTCACAGCCATAGATTTGGGGGGGTTCCAAAGCTCTGCCTTTGGAGGGTTCATTTGCCCCAAATGTACTTGGAATTGAGGATGGTCCTTTAGAAATGATGTGAATTTCTTTGCTGTCATCAGATTGCCCTGGTTTAAATGATCTTTTCTTCTCCATTATGGAAATAAACGTTTTTCCATGAAGGAGCATGGGACAATTATAATTTGTTCTTATGTCATTATTTCTTTTTTTCATATAAGGCAAGGTGTTGAAGAAACAATTTTTTTTTTCTTCAGGCCTTTCTCCCTTTTCCCTTTCAAGTCTCAAGACTGAGACGCTCTTAGTTAAAATGGAAGTAAGTTAGCAATTTTATCACAAACTTCAGTTAAACTAAAAGCAAATCACAATGATGAATACTTCCGTCCAGAGACAGTAATTTGATCATGGGTCTGATATTTGACCACAACTCACCTTGAAAAGCCTCATAACAGTCTTATTAGGATAACAGCTGATAGTTCTTGGTTGCTTCGGGCAATCAGAACTTTTTGCCTAAGGGAAAATTCAAATTATGGAGGTGCTCTTTTTTCTTTTTCCCTTCCTTTGTAACCTTGGAATAATTTAAAGTTCAAACCACAGTTGAAGGTATAATTGTTTATTTAAGACCTTCTGGCAGTTTCAGCAGAATCCCGAGGAAGGGTGGTGGGAGGGAAATTGCTTTTAAAAAGTTGCTTTCAAAATGCTAGTTCCCTAAGACACTTTTAAAAGTCGATCTCTAATTAGCTTAGAAAAGTATATCTGCAGTAAATTTGAAGTGAGAGAAGTTTTTTTCTTTCCATATAATCCTTCATTTCATGGTCTGAAAACTTTTTCGGTTAGCTTTCAAAGTTTATGTGTTTTGTGTTGTGATAAAATTTCCACTGATGAGAGTAAATTACAGACCCAGAAGCAGTTCTCAAAAGACAAAGCCCCAGAAAGAAACAGTATCAAAGTGCTCTCAAGGCAAGAACTTCCAATTTAATCTAACAAAGAGAAAATTCAGGAGAGATGTTGACCTGATTGCTCCATAGAAAGTACATGTTTTCTTTCTTCTAGATCAGAATATCTTTTAGATTCAGTGTTTTCTCAAATGAGTCTCATCATCGCCCCAAAATATTGCGGCTTAGATGCTGTGTTTTAAAAAACAGATAGCAATCTTTGCCCCTCGTTTATTTTCTGGTCTTCTGTCCATTTCTTGATCCTCCTAAGATCCACCCAAGCATTATTTCAGTTTCCAAAGAGGATCCTGGGATCCTAGAATTTGTCGTGCATGTTGTTCTGATGGGTCTTTGAGCCTATCTACACACCAGGGGAGCACAGCAGCGAAGTGTTTTGTTTTGTTTCCAAGAGTATATATATGGCATGCCTCCATCTTCAGTCTTCTTTGGGTTCCTTTAATTTGTTCTTTTGACTCATTAAAGTGATTGCTTTTTCTGATTCCCTTGCCTTTTTAGTTGATGATAGGGCAAGTCCTTAAGCTAATGATTTCGTATCATTTCTTATTGAGAAATTATTTACAAAATAAGCTGGTTAAGCTGGGAAGCCAAAGTTCCAGATACAGCTCTGGCAATGGGGGAATGTAAAAGATTGTTGGGTCTAAAAGGAAGAATCAAATGTTGCTCATCGATTTTAAACAATAACTGAAGAGCAGGCAAAAGGGTCTTCTTTCAGTTTTTTTTTCCAAAACTGTGTTGTAATGACAAAATGGTTTTGTGTGTCTGTGTGATTTTGTTTTCGTTCTGTTTTTGACTTCACAGGAAGAGGTTTAAACATGAAGGCAAAATTTTTAGGTGTTAGCATGGCTACATATAAAGCAAAGCTGCCTTTTTTTCTTTTTTTTTTCTTTGCTTCCATTTAGGCCTATCACATAATTTAAGAAAAAATAAAATTTAACCACAGGAGCTCTAACTGTAGTGTGAAAAAAAACCCTGATCAATTTTGTTTTCGCAGCACGATATTATCAAAGATTTAAGAAACAAATTTGCCAGCCTCGGCGAGAACTCTCTGGTAACAGCATAAATGTCTGTGTTGGTTGCTTTTGATTTAAAGGTTTCTTTTTTCATTTGTTTGAGCCCATTTCTTTCCCCCCCTCCTTTTACTTTACTTTATTTTTCATATTCTGTAACTAGCAAGCCTTCATTTTTTAAACCTCTTCCATCTTCCAGTGTCTATTTTCCGTACCTTGGATGGAAAGTTTATGGCAGCAAAGCTGTCACCCTGGCTACCTCTGCTGCAGCTCTTCCTGCTCTTAGGTCATATATGTTTTGGCCGTTGTGTTTATGGACATGATACTAATTGACTGTTTCATGTCCCATTGACTAAGCTTCTCTACCACGCCATTTGATGGACTCGCTGTCATAGGGCTCTATGCAACTTTTCATTCTGCAACTTATACTGCTTAGTTCCTTCTCAATTCTCCAGCGAACTGGATTGCTCAAGTGAATGATCATGCCAGTCTTGAACTTGCTGTGCCTTTATATTTTATTTTTATTTTCTTCTTTGTGTTTTCAGTGGTAGTTTGAGTGGAAAAGAAACAAACTCCAGCCATTGCTCTAGCAGCACCATGCAGTATCGTTTTGTTACCGCCAGAGAACACAAAATATAAAGGCACATTGCATCTTTTATTCTTTGGGGGTAACTGGGGTGATCCGTAACCTAAGTCCACTACTTAGTTGAAGCCTACCTTTTTTATCCATATCAGCTTTCAATTTTGCTTAAACTCCAAGACGTGTCAGTTAAAGTTTTTCTGCGATTCAGTGATAACTTGCAACTCGAGCCATTTGCTGAGCAGTATCAAGTTATGGCCATGACATGGGAGATTACTAAAACCTGACAAACTTCTGCACAAATGTGTAATTCAGAAAGTGCACGTTTGATGAAGTTCAGTGCTTCAAAACTGTGATATACAGCCTTTGGGCGAAGCAGATAATTAAAATTGAGAAAATCCATCCTGATAAACCAGTACCAAAAGTCTATCGAGAAAAATATAAAGGGGAAAATGAAGAGTCTAATATGTTCATATCTGTTGAATAACATTGTTGGTGTTGAAATGGTCCATAATGTTGTCATAGAGCCCATACATGGAGAGATGACTAAAAATATGGTCTGTAGAAAGCTGCTGTGCTCACTGATAGCCACAGCATAAATGGTTGGGATTTGTGTTCAGGAAAAGGAAATGGAAAAGCAAAAGCTTCTGTACCAGCAAGCCAGACTCCACGATCGAGGTGCTGCTGAGATGGTTCTGCAGACAATCAGTGCCAGCAAAGGTGAGGTGGGCTCCACTTATTCCTCAGGTTCCGTCTTGTTCTGTTGGGGCCTCTTTGTTTAAATTCCACCTGTTTATATATTTGTTTTTCACTATGTCAGGTGACTATTCACAAATATGATCTCTCATCAGAGAGATTTACTGAGTCCAAAGTTGATTTTTTTCAGACTCTTTTAAAGGTTTATTTTCATTTCTGCTCTTTAAGTTTGGGAAACTTTTATGATTAAACTCATGATCATATTAATCATGGGTTGGCAAACTTTTTGTGTAAAAGAACAGGCCATAATTCTTCTCAGCCTGGCAGGTTATTTGACCTCTGTTGCAACTATTAGCATGAAAGCAGCCAAGGACAGTACAAAAACAAATGGCCGTGGTCCCAAAAAACTTAATTTACAAAAACAGGTGACAAGCAGGATTTGGGCCTCAGGCTACAGTTTGCTAAACCTTGGCATAAATGTTTAGACTTTTTAAAGTGAGGTGCTTTTTAACAATTCAGCAAAGTACTGTTGTATATCTCAATAATCAGCCTTTTCAAAATGCTTTGTCTTACATTAATCGTATCTTCTTTTTGATACATTTTAAATAGAATTTGTAATGGAATGGAAAAAGTAAAACTTGAACAGTCTGCTTTTAAGATGCCTCCCCCAAATTATGGAGGTTGGTTCTGTTTTTACGATAACTATAGGTGAATAACTTAAAATAAATATAATATGCTAAATGATGGACTAGTTACATTTTTATATTTTTTCATTATTATTTAAATACTTAAAAATCGAGAATAGTCATCCTAGCAAAGCAAGACTATAAACATGTTAAACTGAAAGTGATGAAATGAAAACAACAAAATTTTTTCAGCTGCAGTATTGCTGGGGTGCAGAAAGGAGGGTAGAAGTTTGCCTTAAAACAAGTTATAAGTAGCTTATATTCATTTCAGTATTATTTTAATCATATTTAATTTGGAAACTTAATAATTTCAGGCCTCAGTATTTCAAAAACAATTATTCCTATTCTTTTTTCTATATCCTCAATATAGTTTCAATATTGGATATATTATACAGAATTCAATAACAGCATTGATGGCAAAATATGCACTATTATTATTTTAATATTTTTTGGCACATAAGGCTGTCTGTTATCCAGATTTGTAGGAGGTAATAATTTTTAAAGAATACATTTTGGGATAGAATAGATTAAATGTAGCAAGTGAAATGATATAAGGAAGGATATTTTTTATATCTTTAAGGAGAAACTGGGCCAATGGTAGCTGCTACTCTGAAACTTGGAATTGCTATCTTAAATGGTGGGAACTCTACAGTACAGCAGGTAACGTCTTTAAGCCATTTATTTAATTCTCTTTTCAAATAAACAGATTTTATTTTGTAACAGAATTATTAGTGATGAACTTTTCATTTTCTTTATAAAAAATGTCTTTCATGGTCATATTACCCCAATAGCCAAGTATCTTTTAGTTAGCAAATTAAATACCCTGTAAGAGACTCAGTTTCAAAGTCTGAAAGACAGGCCATAATGCAGCATTATGTGACTAAGTCAACATAAAACCAGCTATTTTTCTTTTTCTTTTTATTTATTTATTTTTTTACATGGGCAGGCACTGGGAATCGAACCCGGGTCCTCTGGCATGGCCGGCAAGCATTCTTGCCTGCTGAGCCACCGTGGCCCGCCTAGAACCAGCTATTTTTAAATGGTCATAAAAAACATTCTCACTTAGGGAACATGGCTTGGTATCTTCCTAAGGTCATAGTTTAGAATGTTGTTCCTCCTATAAATTGATTCCCAGGATTTATTGTATGTTTGCTATGGCTCCTGCTTCTAGGTTAATGTGTAAGAAAAGACACTGAGATGTTTTTCAGTGTAATTCTTCCTAGTCTCAACAGGAATGAGAAAATCAGCCAATAAGGTTTTGTAATTATGCTATGTTTAAAAGTTAGACATGATCTGGGTAGGCATTTTAATAATTTCAGCCAGTTATCACAAAAGAATGCATTCTCTATATCTAACTGTGAAGGTCAACATCTGTGTTTGTTAGAGTATTTGAGTGACTTTTAAAAAACGGTCAGAAATGATGTCACAAATTGTGCACAGCACGCCTCTGGGGTCACCGCTCATCAGAACTACGATGTAAACCTGAGCTCTGAAAAATTCTCTTGCTAATTGAAAAAACACTCCCACCACAAAAAAAAAAAAAAAAAAAAAAAAATCCCACCAGTATTTAAATAGCAGATTGTGTTATTCTAAAACTTAAACCTATCTCCTATTTTTATATGTTTGGCTTCCATTTGAAAAAGAAAACAGATCTAATAGCATGGAACAGATGGCCATTCTTTCTTGGATAAGTTAAGCGGTTTTAAGGGTTATGCTGAAGAAGGAAAGAACGGCAAGGTGGAAACCTTGGAACATCTGCCTTCTTCTGAGTCTTCTTCTGAGATTCTCTTAGGAATCTCAGAATCACCAGATTGGGAGACAAAGCCATGGATATCCTTCTAAAAGACCTGTGAGTCTAAGAAAAGAAAAGCAGAGGAAAATTGAAGGTTCCCTTCGTTTGGTGGATTTTTTGGAAGGGCTGGGAGCGGAGCTGTGCGTGGGCATGGATTCAAACCCAGGTCTCCCACATGGCAGGTGGGCATCCTACCCACCGAACCACCTATGCACCCTCACTTGGTGAAATTTTTTATTATATTTAGCAGCAAATGAAAATAGTTGAAAAATTTGTCTTTAAATTTTTCTCCAATTGTGTATTATTTTCATAAATATAGTCATAACATTTTAGGACTGGAGGAGAACATAGAGTTAATGTATGCTAAGGATTCTTCACCTTTTTTTTTAATGCCATAGACCCCGTCTGACAGTCGGGTAAAGCTTATGGATCTATCTCAGATAATGTTTTTAAGTGCATTAAATAAAATTGCATAGTTTACATAAGAAACCAAATATACTGATATGTTATAAAAACAGATTTTTGATAAAGTAATATGTGTGTTTCTTTGTGAACTAATTAAATAAAAGATCTACTACTTGGTTTTAAATTACCATAGTTGAGAAAAGATGATTAGTATAAATTTTATTTTAAATTATCTGCAGCAAGTATAATGTCATGAAAATATCCATTGGTTTCTATATAACCTAATCCTAATTTTGTTTATTGCCAACAATAATAGTTGAAAAATGCTAAATTTCAGGTAGAAATTAGTGAAGATAAAGATGTACTTTTTCTGTCCACTTTCACAGATGTCCAGAATTCTCTATGAACCTCAATTTAAGAATCCCTGAACTTTAATTTAATAGAAGTAATATTGAGTCAAAATGTATTCTTTCTCTCACTGAGTCACACGTATGAAAGCCTAACCATTTGAACTGAGAAGTAATTATACGCCACAGTGAATTTAGTGACGTTTAACAAAATGTCCAGCAGAGAGCATAAGAGGAAAAAAGCAACTGTGATAGTCTTACAACTCCAAACATAAAAATTGTGGCAACAAAAAAAAAAAAAAAAAAAAAAATTGTGGCAAATATCACAAAAGCATTAGTAGTCTAAATTTGTCCTTTTATCATGACAAATGAATTCTTACTGGGGTATGAATCACTTTCTGATCATACTTACATCAAGCCATGAATATGTGGACAAAATTTTCTGCTTGATGGAGCCTGTCTGGGTTGACCAGTTCTTTTGATGTCCATAACTAAATGGCTATGACTTAAAAAAGAAAGAAAGACAAAAAGGAAAAATAAGGAAACCTATCTAATCTTTCTGCAGTCTTTTTTAAGGGGGGGGAATGCACGCGGTCTAGGAAACGAAGCTTTGTACAGTATTTATCAAAAAATAATTTCCCTTGCCTTATGCTTCATAGGAAAAGATCTTTATCATATGGTACATACATATACTCAAAAATCCTGAGCCAGAAGGAGCCTTGAGAGATCATGTAATATTGTCCTTGCTCTCTATAAAGATCTGTCTTTTTTTTCTGGAACTTCAAATATAAATTCTACCACCTCCCTCCAACCCTCTAGAACACATTTCTCAGTTTTAAAAGGACAACCATAAAAAGTGCTTAGCTTTATTAGACCGATAAGTTGTCATACATCCCCAAAAGACTAAGTGTTTGTGTGTGTGCATGTGTATTTATATGTGTGCACATACATGCATACATATATAGTTTTTATATGTGTTGTGTGAATATGTATATTCCTTATTATTTAGTTTTATGTTACGTTTGACTGATTTCTGGGAAAAAATTACTACTGAAATTTTGACTGCTGAGCTGAGCCCTGTTTAAAATAGCATGGATAAATGGGAATTATGCTCTTCTACTTAGGATTTAGAGAAAAGTAGTGTTTTAATTCCCTAAAACCTTTAATTGTGCCTTCTACCATCTTGTATAGCCCATCTTATTTGAAACCTCCAATACGTTTTATCCACATTAGAAATAACTTTCATTATGCTATGGGAAAATAGATGGAGTGATACGTTGCTTTAGTATTTTCTGCATTTTATATTTCACCAAAACTTTGACCACAGATTCTGGATGTTGTTCTGAGAACAAGGAGAAAAATTTACTAGTCAAATGATACTCACTGTTCCTTAAGTTTAGATTCTACAGTGTTGAAAACTGAGTTTCTGACAGTGACATTAACATGTGGCAGTCATAAGTGTCAGATTATAATGCCCTGTAAAAAATCGCTTTTGTATGTAAATAGCATACAGGTGTATCTGCTTCCCATTTAACTTGGACCAAGTGTCTGGGTCTCCAAATATTTAAAAAAAAATTGGAAGCAAATCAAGAGATGTATTATTTCCCCTTGATATTTAGGATACTTCTGGTGTTTATGTGAAACAGCACTCTTGTCCTAAGCCATTATTTATTTACTATTGCAGCTATAAATATACAACTGTATTGCTTTGACATGTTTAACACTATTTAAGCATAAAGATGACTTCACTAATATTCATATGTACTGAATATTTTTAGTCTGTATTCTAGAATAGAAAGCATGTTTTTTTTTTTAATTTTGCTGTGTTTACTTAACGACAACAACAAAAAAACACAATTTGTGTTCAGTGACCATATGGTGTATTTTTTTACTCTAGAAAATGCTTGACTACCTCAAGGAAAAAAAGGATGTGGGCTTCTTTCAGAGCCTCGCAGGCCTGATGCAGTCATGTAGGTAAGGAAATGCTTTCCTTCCATTTGTCCTGTTCAGTTGGTTTTGTTTTACAAAGGACTTTGCTTTACATTATTGACAATAACTATACATAAAAAAAAAAATTTCCATGATTAAATACACTCTAAAGCAGGGTTAATGGGCAGTGCCTTGTTTTTTATCTTGTTAGGGTGCTAACTAACTTAGTTATTCAATATTAATAATGTTTTAAAACAGTCTTCCCTGTTCTTAAATGGTTGCCTAAGGACCTCGAAGAATCACTGTGCATTCTGCACACTTGAAAATGAGTAGAGTCTGATTTAAAAAGAAAAGAAAGAAAATCCTATTTAGTATCATATGGGCATCTGTAGGCCATTTCTCATTTTTCTAACTAAATGATCCTTCACCAAGTAACCTGTGAAAATCGTTTTTGACTTTTTACAGTATTTAAAATCATTTGGAAAGTATTTGACTAAGGAATGGGACACGTACTTTAAGGAATAAGCTATTCTAAATGGAAAAAAAAAGTTATCATTTATATTTCCGTATGTCTTCTAACTTTACAGTGGGCTCCAAAAGTTGAAGTGCACTCACCCCCTATGTTTGGGTTTCTCGTGGCTCCCTGCAGTTTTGGCCCTAGGGAGAATCTAGTCTACTACCAGGGAAAAGGGAAAGATGATTTCTAGACATTTTAATGAAGCATGTTTTCAGCATATGTTAACGTTTTGATTCACATTGCAAGATGAGTGCTTTGTAGACATGGATTTGCCCTCTTGAACAAAGAAAATGTTCTATTAGTTCTCTAAGTGCTGTTCTCCCTGTTATTGTAGTGTCCTGGACTTGAATGCATTTGAGCGACAAAACAAAGCAGAAGGACTTGGAATGGTGACTGAAGAAGGATCAGGTATTAATAATCAGCTGTCCCGTTCCCCCCTGAAATGAGTCCATTCACAATTATCTTTTCTAGCAGAAAGAGAAAAGGTCTCTCTAAAATTGATAAAATACTTGTGACTCATTTAAAGGTAGATGATTAGACACCTAGTTCACACCCAAAAACCGATCTTCCAAGTCAGTCATTAGCTTGTTTTTGTCCCAGATCTTCTGCCAGTGGCCTGTCCTCAACCAAACTGAAAGAAAGGAAGGAGCAATTTTTGTGACTCAAATGACTAATCATGTTATTTACAAGTGCACTAAAATGATAGTTCTTAGAGTTTTTCTTTCTGTGTATATATATATGCGGTATAAACTAAAACATTTAGTGAGCAATGCATTTAAAGCAGAAATAAACATTGCTACACTCTCATTTTGGGTGGTTTTATTAAGAAAAAAATTTCTTCAATATTCTCTGCTTTGATTCTTTCATGTTTGATTTTTTAAACTAATTTATTTTTAGTAAGGCCCTGTGTGTCTCTTTTTGTTTGGTCTGATTTGTAGTTGTAATTGGAACATTGGGTCTTCTATAGTACTAATCTTTTTTAAAAATAAATTTTTCTCCCATCTGATATGTGTAGTCATCGCTTGCCTTTCTGAAATGTTTTAGAATTAATCTAAGTATCCGTACATTTTTGTTCACTCAAGTAGAAAAAGTATTAGCTGCACATTTCTTAAGGTACTTTAAAGTCTAACATTTATTCATATTCTAACATTGCCACTACTATGTGACTCCTGTATCATTTTATTTTCTGCTTGGCGTTTGAATGTGCAGCTTCAGTCATCAAATATAAGCCATATGATTGCGTAATTCAAGAAAAGTCATAAGCAAACTTAGCTCAAGAGAAATCGTAAGCATGACTCAAAACTTAGGTTTTCTGAAAATGAAAATGGCATCAAGCCATTTCTCTCTGTTACGAATATTATTGTAACAGGAATAAGTGTTGACTTGAAGGCCCCATCTTGAAAACATGAGCCACTACACATCTCAGGGACTCACTGCTTCTAGAACCTTACAGAAGACCCGGGCATTTTTTCACCTATTTTGACGTCCCTGTCTAAAAATTTTAAATCAGTTTCATTTTTTCCCTTCACTTATCACGTCATATCATGTCATGGTGTTCCTGAGACTCTGAACAAAATCCTGTTCACCTCTCTTGATCACTATTTGTATCAGCTCCTTCCAAGGAATAGCGATCACATTTGTTTACACACTCTCCCACCCTCAGTCAGCCAGGACAGATTGGGATAAAATCTGCAAGTTCCATATCAGAAAGAACTTTGTGTGAGTGACTATTCTGATATGAGAATTATTTACATCTCTGCATATGACTTTGGTTTGATTTGTTTATTCTTTTTTAACAGAAAATAATTGTTCAAACTGATTAATTAGTTTCATATTTTATGTCCTTACAAATAGCAAGACAAAAACAAAATTTCAACTTCTTTTTTGTCCCCCGTTTCTTTTTCTGTCACCTACTGTAAATGTACTGTCCTTACTTCCTCAGTCATCACCCACGAGCGTGGTAATTATTTAAAAACAACTACCTTTTTCTTATTTGCACCTTTATTTTTTTGTTAGCTTTTTGTATCCTTGATAGTGAAAGTTTTTGCGCATTTTTCCTTGTATAGACTGTTTAAACAAGTAGATTCTTAATTTCATCTTTGTGCATCCTGTTATTTTAAAAAATTTTATCCCTAGCTTTCCTCCCTTTTTTTTTCTTCTTTCTATGAGAATATGCAGTTATTAACATACTCAGTATGAAGGAGCAATAAGCACTTAAATTACTTTTTTGGATTTGTTTTGTTCTGTTTCTTTCATATGAAAACATTTCTAGTGGGCCCAGTGTTTGCAGTTGTTGTATAAATGAATGATAATAGAATGTGTGCTGTAGTCTTTCTGTGGCATTTTTGTTTCAAATATACCTTGGCTTTATGGCTGTACTGACTGGTGCACAGGAAATCACAGCAGGTCCAGAATGGACCGCAATGGGCTGAGTTTCTTCTTGGCCAGTGTGTGCTGGAATTTCCCTTTCACATAGGAAATTAGGAGATCTACAGGGATTTTCTCTATTACTTTGAAAATATCACAGATTAAAAATCTTCTTAACATAAAAAACTAATTTTCATTCTTGAGACCACATTCGAAGAGCAGTATAAACAGTAGCAAATATTTACTGTCCAAACTGATATGATTATAAAGCTGGCATTAATATTTCAAAAATGATTTCCAAAAGATTCTAAACCATGGTAATAAAGAAGGGATTAGGTTTTGAATAGTACCTGGTAGGTCAGCGAGGCTTTAGAGATTAAATTATGCTTTCTGGAAACATTTATTGCCTTCATCAAGAGATATAATAGAAAAAGCAAGAGCAACTTATTAGCTCTCTTAATATTATATTGTTTCCCAGGTTGTTTTAAGAATACCTAATCTGATTCTACTTTTTAGTATATTTTTCCATTTTCTGTTACATGACCATCGTTTCATTCAAGATTCTACTAAAGTTAAGAAAAATGTGTACCATTGTAGGAGAAGGAAGAAATCAATCATTCCCCCTAGGAATGTATAGAAAAGACTGAAAAATCTAAATTTGTTAGTCATAACATCGTTTCAAATCATGAAGCTCAGTCATAATAGGCTGAGCACTGAGATAATAATCTAAATTGTCTTTTCCCTAACCAGCTTTCTTTATTAGTGCTATATCTCTTCCTGATGATGATACTATGAGCACAAATTATATAGTCATGGAAATGTATAAACTTAAATGCATTAACTTTTTGATACAGCCCTCTGAGGAGGTAGCTATTGTCTATATTTTACAAATGTGGGGACTGAGACACAGGTTATATGGCTTGCCCAGGGTCTCAAGACTAAGGGCCAGAGCCAAGGCTGAAATGCAGGCACTCTGCCTCCTACTGCTTTATTTACCAATTCCAATAAACCTTCCAAAACGTAACCTTTTTACTTGTCTTTCACTATTATTTGGGGCTTATTACATGTCTACTCCTAGTTTCGATGGTATTTTTTGTCTCCTGGTTCCATCTGAAGACACCTGGAAAATACTGTCCAATCTCTTGCCAATTTTTGGATTTAATATTAAAGTTTTAAAATCCCTTTTGAACTTTATGGTCATAATGTTACCACTAGATACCACTAGAAAATAGGTGCTCTTCCAAGGTTTGTATATGAAGATTTCAGACTAATTAATTATATTCTTGTATCTACTGCTGATACTGTCATGTAAGTTTGCCTTCTGTCCCTCTGTACCTTCCCCTTACTAAATTCCCCCCATTTCTACAAAAGCCTGGACTTCCCACTTGTTTCTGGTAAAGGTTCTTCAGTAAGTGTGTTCTGTGGATTTGTGATGTGCTCAGTGTTATTCTTTCTGTATACTTTTTTATACGTATTTTTTAACAATATAACGGAATTCAATACTAAAAATCTACATGAATATTGAGAATTTCATTCCAGTCTTGTATTTTATTTTTTTACCAGAATCATTTAACCTCATCACTAAATCATTATGAACTTGAAAGTGCAATTCTTACCAAGATTCTTCTTGGAATATAGTAAAAAACATTGCATTTTATTTTTTGATCATTTTGCAATGGTTCTAGGTTTCATAAACAATATGAAACTTTGAAGTTGATCTGATTTCTCAGAAATTATTTGATTTTTAAAAATCACATTTAAAACATTAACTACCAATTAATACCTTTCCACAATTTTCATCTATATCTGAGAATGTGTTCCATTGATGCTATTACTGATATATTGATAATGACCTCTTTAAAATTATGTGGAAATAAAGCAAAATAGGTTAATTTTGATTAAATTACAGCAATCCTTAAATATTGGCTATTCTAACTTTTTTTAACCTTTAATTTTGAAATAATTTCAAAGTTATAGGAGAGTTGCAAAAATAATGAAAACCCTAGAAAGAAAACTCCAACACACCTCCACTCTTCTCCCCAGATACCCAGATCCACCAATTTTAATACATTGTCACTTCTATGCCGTATCATTCTTTCTGTCTGTCATCCATCTGCCTATCTATGTGTCTGTCCAATTTCTGAATATTTGAAAGCAAATTGCATGTATCACACTCCTTGGAGACATAATACTTCTATGTACATTTCCTAAGAAGTATTAAGTGCAGTTAATCAAGTTCAAGGAAGTAAACATTGGTATAAAGCTTACGTTCTGTGTTCTAATTTTTCTTATATCCCAGCAATACCTTTTGAGCCTTTTCTCCATTCCTAGATTCTATCCAGTATCATATATTACATTTAATTGTCTCTATCCCTATAGTTTTTCTTTCTTCCTTTGTGTGTGTGTGTGTGTGTGTGGAAATTTATATACGATATAAACCTTCCCGTCCCAATCCCTCTTAAGCATATCATTCATTGGCATTAATCACATTCACACTGTTGCAATACCATCCATTTCTAACTTTCCCTTTGCCTCAAACAGAAACCCTGCACTAATTTTGCAATAACTTCTTATTGTCCCTAACCCTACTTATTGTCCCTAACTCTACTCTACTTTCTGCCTCTCTGAGTTTGCAAATTTTCTGATATTTCCTTTGTGATTTCCGTAGAGCTTAAATTTGACATCTTCAATCTATAAAAATCTTGTTTGGTTTGATACCAATTTAATAACTTGAATGACATAAATAAACTATGTGCTTATACCCCTCTGGCCCCCCACCTCTATGTGATTTTGGCCACAGATACATGTCTATGCATTATGTGTCCAAAACCATTGGTTTGTCATTAAATTTTATTAAATTCATCCTTCAGATCCTGTAAAGGAAAAAGTAGAGTTGCAAATCAAAATAACAGTAGTACTGGTATTTATATTTACCTATGTCATTATCTTTACTGGAGATCTTTATTTCTTCATGTGGCTTTAGTCAATTTTTTAGTGTCCTCTTCTTTTCACCTTCAGAAATACCTCTAAAATCTCTTGTAGAGCGATACTAATGGTGACCAAGTCCCTCAGCTTTTGTATATGTGGGAATATCTTAATTCCGTCCTCATTTTTGAAAGACTGTTATCAAATATAGATTCCTTAGTTTGTTGGCAATTTTTTACTTTCAGCACTTTAAATATGTCTTCTCTACTGCCTTCTTGCCTCCACGGTTTCCAATGAGAAATCAATACTTAATCTTACTGAAGCTCCCTTCTATGTAATATTGCTTCTCTCTTTATCTTTGGCATTTGATAGTTTATGACGTAGTGTGATGCTGATCTGGTTGGTTTTTTTTCTGTTCGGAGTTTGTTGATACAGAACCGATACCATCATGGATGGTATATTCATGTCTTTCATTAGATTTGAGAAGTTTTCAGCCATTATTTCTTTCAATATTCTCTACTCCTTTCTCTCTTCTCCTTCTGGGACTCCCGCAATAAATGTATTGGTACATTTGATGTTGTCTCACAATTTCCTCCAGTTTTGTTCACTTTTCTTCATTCTTTATTCTTTCTGCTCCTCAGACTGAATTATTTCAATTTTCTTGTCTTCAGGTTCACTGATTCTTTCTTCTACCAGCTCCAATCTGCTATTAAACCACTCAAGGGAATTTTAAATCTCTTTACTGTGGTCTTCAGCTGTTCCTTTTTATTATTTACATTTCTTTAATGGTGTACTCTTTGTGTTCATCCATCATTTTTCTGATTTCCTTTAGTTCCTTATGTTTTTCTTTAGCTATTTGAACATATTTAGTTCAAATATTTAGTACAATATTTTTAAAACTTTGTCTGGAATGTCCAGGTCTGATCCTCCTCATTGATGATCCCTAATGTTTTTATCTTCTCTTTTTCCTGGGCCATCACTTTCTGTTTCTTTATATATTTTCTAATATTTTGTTAAAACTTGGCCATTTTGATATTTTAATGAGTTATTGCTGGAATTTAGACTCTGAGGTGTCTGTCCTTAAGGTTGCAATATGCAGCTCGTGTTGTAACAGCGCTTTCCTTGAATGCCAGGAGCTAACCTGAAAAGAAAAACCAAAGAGAAAAAGAAAACACATTTCTCAGTCTTTGGAGATTGACCTATACAAGTGCTCTCCTTTAGGACATATCCCCCCAAGGAGTTTGGAAAATAGCTCAAGACAGCATAGGGACTTCCCTTCTCCTTTCTGCCCATGCTTCTTTTCTTGGACATGTGCGTGTGCTCCTGGGCATTCTTCCATTTATGAGGATGCAGATGTCCCTAGAAAACAGTTTCTTCCTTATCCTGGGTGCTGCATTCCCTTGCTCCAGGCAACATGACTTGACTGCTTTCCCATAGCATTCTATAGAAGAACTGGGTGAGCTGCCTTCTACACCCAGGGCAAGATGTAGGACAGTGAGTTCCTCAGGCCAGACATCTGTGCACCCAATATGTGTGCGAGGGTTACTCTGTTCTCTCCGGAGCCAGGAGGAGAGATCTGGACTGGGTGTGTGGGCTGGTTCACTGCCTGGTCAGTGAGTGAACAGGGAGTGGCCAGCCAAGGCACCACAAGATGCTACTGCTTTTAAGTCCTTTTTTCTTGATTTAGCACTCATCCTATCACTGCAGTCCTTTAACTCTTTTCTCAAGCCTTTAGAAAGATATTTCTACCCATTCTTGCTGGTTGTTCAAAGTTTCTGTAGGGGATCAGAGCCCTGAATCATCTCGTTCTGCCATCTTGCTCAGGGGCCCCTAACTAACTTTTTTTTGCTTTATTTTTTTAAGGGTTGTCTCTCACCTTTCAGAGTAGTTTCACTATTGTAGTCCAGTGCTAATATCTGGATGCTGACAATGTTATTGTGCCTTTCCTGTGAGTAAACTTTCACTTTAAAGAAAGCCCATGATCTCAGTTCCTGGCAGCATTGGGTTTTGTTAACATCCTTACGTAGTTTTTAAACTTTGATGCAGCCATTTAATTCGAATGATTGTTTTGTATTAGATGCTGTCCTTGGCATTGGAGATACTTTAGGAAGTCAGTCTGGTGGCAACAGACTTATAAGCAAATAACTTCAGAAGGTTATACCTTTGTCCTGAGAAAACGCAGTTGACGTATTTAAATCTCAAAGATATGGGGGAAGCATCAATAGAAGCAAGATGGCATAAGTCTTGAAAGGAAAGTAGGAGTTAATCTAGTAGACAAGGGAGTCAAAGACATTCCAATTGAAGGGATTGCCCAGAGTGATCCCTTATGTTGTCTTGGGATTTGAAACGGAATTGCACTTTAAACAGTGATGTCTGGTTGTTGCCTAAATTTGAATAAATGCCCTTAATGGAACTTACAGGTTAAATATCATACCTGCGATCTCCTGATTCTATATTTTAGGAATCCAGGTCTTCTTTTGAGCGTATCGCTTAATTGCATTGAAATTCTTCGTTTATTTTATTTATTTATTTATTTGCATGGGCAGGCACTGGGAATCAAACCCAGATCTTTGGCATGGCAGGCGAGAACTCTGCCACTGAGCCACTGTGCCCCGCCCTCATTTATTCTGATTGTGCTTTGCATCTTTCAAAGCACTTTTACTTGTTCCCAACAGCATAGTTGAAGTAAGCTGGTCAGGAGTTTGTTAATACCTATATTAAAATGATGAAACTAAAGCTTATTGAAGTGAATTGACTTTCCTAAAGGCATATATCTAGAAAGTGGTTTTCCCCGGGTTCACGCTTGATGAAAGCAAGGTAGTTCATGATTTGAATAATTTATAATACATGCGGTAATTGTTAGCCAAAGATCTATCGATTTCTGATGTTAGCTTTACAAAAGTTTAGAAATGATGACATACTGGATTCAAAAAGACCATAGAATATTGAAATTATCTGTTTACTGCCTCTCTGTGCCTATAGGCTATGAACTTCTTGAGGTCAGGGAATTCGTCCCAACAGACTGTTTATCCCCAGTGCCTCACCTGGTACCTGGTGTATCAGAGACTGACAGTCTGGCAGTGAGATGCTCTTGAGTGACATTTAACAATAAAATATAGAGAAGCCTGATTCATCTACTCTCACTGTGCTACTGATCCTTTTATCTTTTCATCGTTAGGGATGTTGTCATGGCAGGAACTTGCATCAATGGGAATCTTAATTTTTTGGAGTTTATCTATTCCTAATACTATTATTTTTGTAGAACTGCTACTATTCTTTGTACTTCATTCATTAATTTTTGTTTGTTTTACGAGTTAAACTACTTTCCAGGTTTTTCTGGAGAATAGGCTAAGAACTGTGAGCATGTCCTCAGATATTCTAAATAGTCACTACAGACACGCGCAGGAATTTGTTTCATTGAACTTACCAGACACGTGTACTTTCCTATTAATTGGATAGACCAGTTGTGACTAGAACAGATAGATGCCTATAAAAGTGTTAATTTGGTTAGAACTTTATTATAATATTATTTTACTGTTAGCTTGAATAAATAAATGTTACTCCCAAGTTAAAAATCTGTATTTTGAGGATGTTATGGTCCATTAAAATCAAGATAGCTTTCAGAAAATATAAATGCATTTAATGAATATATTCAGATAGTTAGATTTGTCACCTAGGCATGCTGTTCCCATCTTTATTTAGCATTATTGTCACTACTACTACTACTAACTCTTTTACATTATATTTTTAAAATCTCCTATATTATAAAGAGCCAGTGAGGTAGACATAGTACATGGTTTTATGCTCGTTTTATGGATGAGAAAACTAAGAGTCAAAGGACTAACTCAGCCATAGCAGCAATATTGAAATAATTCTCTATTGCAGTATTAGCAATCATAAGCCCCCTTATAATTAAAAATGAAAGTGAAGGGATGCCCTTCACAATGTTTACATTTGGCCATCATGCAGCTATTGGAAAATGTATTTTAAGAAAGCAAGAGCACTTTCAACTATGTTTTACTCTACCTTATTATTTTTATTAATCTTAGCTTCCATCTTACAATGGAATTTCTTTTGCATCCATCACCTAATAGACTGTTGATCCTGTGCCTTCTGCAGACATAAAGCCATCATCTGTCTCTGTTACTGTACCACTTACATGCAGCATGGGCAATGGCAGCATTTTAATCAGATAGTGATATGTTTATTAAGCAAAAGCAGCCCAATTTACACATGGCATCCCTTGGTGCTAAGTGAAGGCTTGTGCATCCCGTCTCCTAACCCTCTCTCACTGTCCTGCTATGTGCAGTGTGTCATTATGTGAGTGAAGTTACTCGTATGTGTATTGATATACAGACTAGAAAATACTATGCATGCCAACAATAAATAAAACTTTATAGTATAAATCTACTCACATTATGCAGAGCATTTTCAGGTACACAGGCAGGTTATATAATTTTTATTTCAATATTAACTTTTCTCAATTCTTTCTAGCCAGGGTTACTTATTTAACATTGAATGTATGAACATTGAAAATATTTAAATGGTTTATGAGTCGTTTTTCTGAAAAACCTTTTATAACAGACTCACATGGAAAGAAACAAAGAGTCCATGTAGCTCATATTTTATAACATTTGGTCTCTTATTGATTAAAATAGTTCATGAAATGATAGTAAATATCATGTATGAAGAGTTTATTTTGCTTGTTACTCTAAATGTTTTCCCTTCCTCTCCTATCCTGTCATGGATTGAAACCACTGAGGAATGGGCTTAGCAGCCATGAATTAAGATTCAAAATATTATGCATTTAATACTTCCCCTTTTGACTTACATACTTGGTGATATTATTTTGGTCACCAAATAGCATATCTTACAGACTAACAGGGAAATGAGTACAGTGATTTTATGTACTTTTTTTAATGTTTATATTAGTTTTCAAAATGGTTTTGCTTCCTAACCCTACCATTATATGAAGCCTCTCACTTTGAAAGTCACAGACTGCGGACTGGTAAGTCCATCAGTTCTCTGTCATAAGATCATAAACTCACTTGTAATTTTAGTTAAAGTTAATACATGACCATTGCATATTTTTCTTTCTTAGTCCAAATTATTTCCAGTCTGTGAAAAGTTATTCTTTTTTTAAAAACATAAGTACATCCATTCACTTGCTAAATAACATAATCCATCATTTTGCTTTCTAAACAAGTTTAGATTCTAGAGCACACACTCATAGTGTTGAAATTTTTTTTTCACTGACACTTTATGTCTTTAAAACCAGCTTTCATTTGTGTGGTTTTGTTTTTGTTGGTTTGTTTCTTTGTGTTTTTCCTTTCAAAGTAATTCGTGATCAATACTCATTTAAACTGAAATACAGGTCAAATATCTGAATCCTGTTCTGAGGCTTCATCCTTGCCCCACAAATATTTTTTTTTAGTTTTTGTTGATGCAGAGTAGCTTCTCTGTATCTGTAACAATGGGATATCTTTCTTTTTCTTTCGTTGTTATTTTAGCTCTCAGATCATGAGCCACCAAAGTCTTCCCTTTGGTCTGATATTTAGAATTAAGTCTGTTTGCCAGTTCCCACTCCTCTGGGAGTATTAGTCCAATCAATCATGTTCCTATTTTAGGTTTCTGAAGTATTTAAAAAATTTTTTAAGTCACTAACCAAACTGATGGGACAGTTAACGAAAATGAGTCAGGGCAGGCCATGGTGGCTCAGCAGGCAGAGTTCTCACCTACCATGAAGGAGACCTGGGTTCAATTCCCGGTGCCTGCCCGAGCAAAAAAAAAAACAAAAATGTCTATTAATTTGCAGTTTTCACAAAAATCCATTTATTATTTTTTAATAAAAGACTTTTGGCCCTGTTTTATATATACATTGACTGCCTTTGCATTGAATCATTTGATCAGACACTGGGAGTAAAGCAAACTTAACACTAACAGTTGAACGAGGTGTTTAGATTATGCCTATACGATTTAGCAGAAAAAAGAAAAAAAAAAAGCTTTAAACTTTTAGGCTGTTCATAAAATGTTGCCAAACCCATGCTGCTTTACCTTTAACACCAGAAAATATGAGTGTTAAGATTCAAATGTTCTTTTCTTACAAAGAAAATGTACGTCTATCTGCCAAGCGCATGGTCCTACAAGCTTCAGATAGAAAAGTGGCTATGATTTGTGACTTTTTTGGTTCCGAACAATGCTAGATTACCAATGCAAGTCTCATGAGGTGGGGATAGAAAGGAAGGACAGGACAGGGCAGTCGATAACGTTTAATCCATCTGACCTTTCTGCAGGAGAAAAGGTCCTGCAGGATGACGAATTCACCTGTGACCTCTTCCGCTTCCTCCAGCTGCTCTGTGAGGGACACAACTCAGGTTTGTGAGATCCCAGACTGATGCATCCCAGAAAACATATTCTAGCAATTCCAATTTTTAATCCTCCACATCTTGAATCAACAACTAGTTCTTCAGCACAACTATGTATGTTTGGAGCCCCATGACATTCTTTATATTGCTTTGCAGCTTTCGAAGTCCTTTCAGAGCCATTTCACTTCATCCGTATCAATTGTTCTTACTTTCAGGAAGACAAGTGATGGACGGGGAAAGATATAACTTAGACAAATATATTTACAGAAATATGTAGCTTTATTCTTTGGTGTACTAATTTTCTTTATCTAGGGAATATATATACCTTCACTGCATTACAAACGTGATGTATTTCCATTGTTTATGTATCTAGCTATCTATCAGGCTTCTGGGTCCACGAAGGTAGGAGCTGTATCTTGATTGTATTTGTTTTTCCTCAGCACTTAGCATATGATTATTGGATAAATACTTAAATTACTATATCCTGAAGGATAGAAACACTTTTCAATCATTCACAGAGCTCTAGAGGTATAGGAATCAGGAAAGCGCAGACAAAAATTGAATATTGGTATTCCGTGGCGCACCAACCTGTGTTTTGAGAATGATGACTTAATTTTTATGAACACTGTAAAGTATGTAATGATAAAATTTTCAGATAAAACGTTACTCTTGGCTGTAATTATTTTTTTTGTAGACAATAGCCTTGGCTTTTGTAGTTTTTCAAATAACTGAACTCATTTTAAACTTTTGAGAGTGCTTTAATAACATTTTTTGATCTTATGTAGATTTTCAAAATTACCTGAGAACTCAGACTGGCAATAATACAACTGTGAATATAATCATCTCCACTGTGGACTACCTGCTGAGAGTTCAGGTACATCACCTTACATGCTAGTCACAAATCAGAAGCAGCTGGATTGGTTGAAATTACATAGCAGAGCTGTTAAACTGTCGTGTTTTAATGTGTTTTGATTTATGACAAGACAGAATACTTCAAAATGTTTTGTCTTTGATACAATCTTTTACCAAGTCTTAAGGCAAACTGCCACTCTTCTGGCCTCAGAGACCTACTCCCTACGTTGGTCATTATTTTCTTTGTGTAAGTGGAAATTTTTGTTCCCTCCGTTTTTGACATGAAAATATTTTAGGGTGGTGCAGCCGTGGCTCAGTGGCAGAATTCCCACTTGCCATGCCAGAGACTTGGGTTTTGTTCCTGGAGCCTGCCCATGTGAAAAAGAAAAAGAAAATATTTTAAATTCATTTTCATTTTGTAAAACACTCAAATACTCAGCTCCTTCATTCTACAACTGCTAGATACAATTGGGGAGTTCCTAAGAATGGGGAAAAGGCTTTCAAACTACTTACTATATACTAAAATTTGAGAGCCTAAGGTTAGTTCCTTTCAACTGTTTTAAATTTGAATTAATTTTCAAATTCAGTTTAAACCCCCATCACTTAAAACTCTCTCTAGTATCATAACTGTGTTTTACATTGTCAATAAATCTGTCAAAATAAATCTGACGCTATCAGCCTCTTAAGTAATGAGAGCCCTAAACAACTTTCATTGCCCGCCTTTATTTATTTTAAAAGCCGCAAATCCAAACTTTCCTTTTTCTTCCTGAATTATTGAGTGTGAGACAGCACGACACTTTTTAAATTAAAGCTTAATAGGAAAAAGTCAGTCTCTGAAGCAAATATATCAAAAAGTGTTGCCAAAATATATCCATTCATTTTTAAGCGTGTCTCAAAACCCAAATATAGTTTATACCCTGAACTAAACTATTATCCATGTAGCCAACTAAAATTCCTTCAAAATGTAAGTTACTGTTGATTTGGAAAGATTGGTTTTATATAGATTTTATTTTTACATGCCATCAGCATATATAAGCTGTCCAGCCAGTTACTTGGAGCAATCACAAAAGCAGTGACTATCCTGGAGTCCTTACCTATGAAATGTAATTGGCTTTGCTGGAGAAAAAGGAGAACAGATGTCATAACTCCCAAAGTATTACGCCATGATTTGACTAATTTCTGTGCTCACATAGGTAGCATCTAACTTTGCTCAGAGGATAAATATGTGTTAGTCTTATGAATCCTTTTTTTGTTTGCAACAAGGTCATCAGACACAGAAAACCATTTTTAAAAGCTAAGTTGTCTGTTTCTTTTCTTCTCTCCAGTTGCTATTTATATCTAGGGGAAGGAGGTTGTCATGTTTTATATATAAGAAAGTCACTGAGAATGGTATTTACTTCACACATGTGTTTGTTTGCTCCCAAATCTATTATTTAAAATGGTTTTCTATTATATAATCCAAAATTGAACAGGTCAGTGCTCATTTTAGAATGTGCCTTAATAATATCATCTCTGTTTTTCAGGAGTCAATTAGTGATTTCTATTGGTATTACTCTGGGAAAGATATTATTGATGAACAAGGACAACGGAATTTCTCCAAAGCAATTCAAGTAGCAAAGCAAGTCTTTAACACACTCACAGAATATATTCAGGTAATCATTTAAACATTTCTGATCATTTAAAAAAGGGGAATAAAGGGTCTGCTGGTCAGAATTTAGTTCTACAGGAAAATGAAATATGTCTAAAGTAGTCGATCATATAAAAATATGTCTATCTTTACCCTGAGTTGCAAGATTTACAGCATTTTTTTTGCCAATTATTATTAAAAATTATAAACTCATGGTCTAAAATAGACCACTTTAGTGCCTAATTTTTCCTGTCGTTATCCACATTTCCTGTTGACCCTTTTCATAGTTTCTTAGCCAGTGAACCCAATTAAGATATTAGACAGAGACGTGAATTAATACAGAATAAAATTGCTTCACCATTTGGCAGATGGAGATATCATTAACTTCTTAGGGGCATAAATCATAAGGTTGACTCTGTTGTAGCTCTAGAGCCTGGTTTTTATTAAACCACTTTATACATATCAAGGAAAGCAGGGAGGGAAAGAAGGAGAGCACTAAATCACTCTTTATAATATTTCAGTAAGAGTGAGAAAGATGTTTCATAGACACTTTATAAAAAAGAATAGGTTTAAAAACCTTGTTATTAATTAATGCACATTATAGGTAAAATTACAAGTACCATGAAGAATATAATGCTTTTACTTTGATTTGTTTCATATTCTCCTTAACCTAAATTTCCAGTCTTCGCTTCTGATTTTTGAAAGATTTTCTAAAATTTCTGTTTCCTTCAGCCACAAAACATTGCTATTTCTGAGAAAACCAGTCATCTTCCTTCCTTTCAATCTTCTCTCTCAGTGGCCAGTATTACTCTGAATTAATCAGTTGTTTTTTGAAGTGCCATGTCCTAAGGATAAATAAGGCATAGACACTGATTGTTTGCTTTGTGAGATGAAACATCATCTTGTAGGGGACTGTTTTAGTTTGTAATCTGCCAGAATGTAGTATACCAAAAACTCAATAGCTTTTAAAAAGGGAATTTATTAAGTTGCGTGTTTACAGTTCTGAGGCCATGAAAATATCCAAATTAAGGCATCCAGAGAAAGATACCTTAACTCTAAAGAAAAGGCCAATGAAGTCCGCGGTTTCTCTCTCACCTGGGAAGGCATGTGGCGATGAGACATCTGCTAGCTTCTCTCTTTATTTCATAAGTCTTCCTGGGGCGTTTTCCTTCTTTATCTCCAAAGGTCTCTGCTGTGTGGACTCTGTTGGCTCTGTGGCTTTTGTCCAAATGGTTCCCTCTTAAAGGGCTCCAGTAAGCAACCCCACCTTAAATAGGTGGAGACACAGCTCCATGGAACCCATCTCATCAAAAGTTACCACCCACAGTTGGGTGGGTCACATCTCCATGGAAACAATAAAAAAGATCCCATCCAACAATATAAATGAGGATTTAATAACCTGGCTTTTCTGAGGTCCATAGCAGATTCAAGCTGGCACAGGGGCAAAAAGGTTAAATAAAATTAAAGATTATATCCCCAGAGCCTAGCAGAGTTATGGGGTCTCCAGCAGAGTGTTTGAGTACATGGATGATTTGTGGCCACGGCAGGCAGGACAGCAGTGAGTTGTAAGTGCCTGTAAGTGCTGTGGCCGGGGTGTGGACCGCTGGTAATTGCTTCCTTGGGGCACATGCTCTTTTCTTCGCTGGGTGCCTTGACCTCACTTTTTGTTTTGTTCTCTCCCGGGGGTTGGGGATGGGAGTGGGGGAAGGAATCCTTATTTCAACATTTCAAGATGGAAAAGCGACACTTGATAGTTCTAACAACTTTTCTTTGAAGTCAAATAAAAATAAAATGTAAATCAGTTTTAATCCCCTCTATTCCATTTCCTATATTTTCTGGGTTCCTTATCACCTTAGTATTCTTGTCCATACCTTAGTATTCTCATCCATTCATGTCTTTTTTCTGTTCCAGGATCCAAACCAGTTACCACATCACATTTAGTAAAGTATATTTTGAAGAAGCTTGCCTTATTGTCATATTGGCTGTTAAATATTAATGCTGTGGGGTGGGGGGTGGGGAAAGCTCATTTTTCAACTTCATGTGTATTTTGGAGTGCCTTTTATATTACACAGCATTGCAGATTGCCATTTATTCAGTTTTTTGCTAACTATAGACAGTGATATAAGGGGCAGATCCTAAACCATTGGAATGAAGGTAATGAGCTATAGGATACCAATTCCAGTTTTAATAAAGGAGAGAAGAGGACAAAAGTATTATATTATCAGGGTTTTCTAGGATAAGACCAGGAAATAATCGGTGAGAAAAGAGAAAGGTAAGGTAAGTCTGGTCTGCCATCTGGCAAAGGTTTTATATATTTTACTATATAAAATATATATTCAGGTACTGAATCGATCATGAGAAATAGGAATTGGAGGTAGTAAGCAAGATTGGTTAACTGTTCTCAGAAGTGGATGGCCTCAGATTGAGCAAGTTCCGGAGATTACCTTCTGCCTTTTTTAGATTTAGAAACAAAACACAGGTACTTAGGTCTTGAAGCTTTCAACTCTGTCACATAAGGGTTGAAGAAACAACTCTAGGTCACATAGGGGTTGCAGAAAATCTTAATCCTTTATAACATAATCCTTTAACTTTTGACTGAAACCACAAATATCACATGAAATAAAATAAAATTTCTTTTCGTAGAAATAGCACTATTGTGTCGACCTAATGTTTTTCTACAGTTTTCACCATCCCCAGTATTTGCATAGCAGAACACATTGCTGATGCCAGACTGCAACCATAGTGGAATTCTAAAGACCCATTGCTTTAGGGCCAGTTGCTATAACAGCTAGATAGGGTGGAAAAACAACCACACATGGGTGAAACTGTAGGATTACTATCTCTGGCACATAGTTTGAGCTACACATAACCTACAAATTACAATTATTTTATTCCTTCTCGCCGCCAGATTGGCTTGGTGGGCCATTTCTTTGCCACCCCTTGGGTGAATCTTGTGTAATGAATACTCGCAAATAGATAAAATTCCTTCAACTACTCTGTAACAAGAATAGTGTCATTTCACTAATAATACTTTGTTACAGTCACATAACTCTTATCCAATTTTAAATCTCCCCTCACCCCTAAGACTGATTTCTTGCTTCCGGGGATAGAGAGCAAGCAGTATGATCTGGGCTTCTTTAGCTCTCCCCCAACTTGATTCTCTTTCTCCTCCCCCTCTTTGTTAGCTTCAGTCTCCTTTAGGGTTGGAACCATGGGAGGGTAAGGGACAGGGAGGTCTTCTTCCTGGAAGCACGTCACCCAGGACTGCACCAGGGAGCTGGCCCGCTGGAGTAGGATATTCTTTCTCTAACCAGGGCAGCTTGTGTGAGGTCCTCAGAGATGCCCCACTTGGCCTTCTTACTGCCTCTAGTTCCTGGAAATGCCTCTATACCTCTCCATTTAAAAGTGTTCCCACAGAGGGGTAAGGGATATGGGATGTACACATTTTTTTCTTTTTATTTCTGTTTCTGGAGTGAAGTACACGTTCTAAAATTGATCATGATGATGACTGCACAACTATGTGATGAGATTGTGAGCCACTGATTGTTACACTATGGGTGGACTGTGTGTCTGCGACGATTTCTCATTAAAATATTTTTTAAAAATTAAAAAGAAAAAAGTATTCCCACAGACCATATCTGGTGGCCTCTGATGCCTTGGAATCACTTTACCCTTTCAGAAACTCTTCTTGGACAAGATTTTAGGACGGAAAGGCCAACCACATCCTGAGTAGCCCTATCTGCTCCGTAAGAAACACGCATACATCTGTTTTCTGTAATCATTTATGGAAATATATTTTGCACTCCTCTCTCTGCCTGTCACTCTTTCTAATATCAGACCTCATGGGTATCAAGCCAAACTCTCCCAATGGTTCCTTTGAAGCCTCTTCTCTTGTTTGGTGTAAGGCAGTCACCATCCACTCCCTCGGCAGTAGTGATGGAAGCCGAGATGCCCATCAAGTAGAAATCTCTCTCCAAAGTCTCTTCCTATTCTACTGCAACCTTTTTATATCCTTACGATGGAAAGATTTCTTTTTAGTCACCCTTTCGCAGATACAGTCTAGCTCCTTGCTTTTGGAACGTGGGAGTACTTGACACTTACCATTTTCTTCTCAGCCTTTAGGGCCTCAAAAAATGTCAAAACAGAAAACAACCATTTCAATACCTTGTTATATCTGTTACATATTTCTAGAGTGAAATCTGAAATTTGGGGATGTGTTCGCCAATATAATCTTGAGTCTTTTTTTCTAAAGGAATGGATGAAATAGAATTGAAGAACTGTGATTTGTGTGTGTGTGTTTGTTTTTGAAATCTCTGCTACTTATTTTCCTGGTTGGTGCTCATGTGTTTGCAAAACTGGTTGCTAGAATTTTCCCTTAGGAAATGAATTATCTCCATTTAAACATTCTGACTACAACACACACTCCAGTGTCACAGAAATGATCACTTTGGGTAGATAGGCTAAGGGCAAAGTTAACTTCTAACTGCCTTGGATTCTGGGTTCACCAAGTTAATGACCAAGCATTAATTATTTATAATCTCAATGGTTTTACAATTTGTACATCAGTTCTATAAGTAAGAAACAAAATGTTGAAGTGGGTTTTTACTCTTTATAAATCCTTTATTCGGGTTGCTGTTTAGTAATAAGTATTTACCTCTCATCTGAAAAATAATCTCAAATTCTTCCAGTCTGTGTAGTGATTATTTGTTGGTTTGATTTTTAACAGGCGGCACAATTGTACTTTACCCTTTCCCCCTAAATAGAAGAAGCCAAAGCCAGATAAAAACGAAATGATTCATCAATCTATTTTGTCAGTGTTTTATTACTCATAAGGAAAATGGAATATGAAAATCCTTTAGAAACTCTTTTAGAGATTTATTATACTAAATATTCCAAGAAAAGCGTACTTATTTCCTAAGGGTATGGTAACATTACCGTCTCCATCTATCTTTCCTTCCTTGAGGGTTACCATCTTTTCAGATAACACGTTCACGATAAGATATGTAATCGCTAAGTTAATTTTGTCCCTGTTATTATAAGGTTTATTTTGGTCATTGTCGGGAATGATTGTTATTTGGCTGTTTTTGCTTCAGGGTCCTTGCACTGGGAATCAGCAAAGTCTGGCACACAGCAGGCTGTGGGATGCAGTGGTTGGTTTCCTGCATGTGTTTGCACACATGCAAATGAAGCTATCTCAGGTAAATTAACTGTCATCCACTAGCCTAAATGAAAAATCAGGATAATCATCAGCAAATTAAATATGCCTTCTTGTGTAGACATTATCTTTTTTAGATTCCTCCTTTATACATCTCTTATGTTGTATTAAGAAAAACCATATAAATAAAAGAACCTTATGCAAGCTGAGACTAGGTGGGAGTCATCATTCAACTTTGAGAACAAAAGGATATTGAGGAATTACATGTAATGGAGAGATAAAGCAGTATAATCCCCCAAGGACGTACTTATCACAGTCCTTCCTAGACCCATTTCCTGATAATTACTTACTGGAATTTTTCTCCCCCCGCTACAGATAATTGCAAAAGGATTTGTAACCTGTTAACACTGGGCTTGTTAAAGGAAATGATTTTCATATTAGGTCATAAATTAGCAGCTGTTTTTCAGTCGACGACATCCACACATTAATAGAAGGCTTAATTTTGTGAAAGTCAGAGAGAAAAAAAGGCGGCTGTATAGATAAGCAAATAAAGAATAGACACATTTTTTTAATGTTAAATTGGGAATGCGTTTTGGAAAAATCAACATGTTGTTTTCTCACAACTTTATTTCATTTCAAACTAAAAGCTATACAAATAGAAAAATTCATATAAATCTTGAGTAAATATGTCCCTTTAATGCAGTGAATTTTGACTGTGTACCCTGAGATGTGACATATCTATCAGGGCATGGATATTGTCAGGTAGGAGAAAACAAGCTAGACTTAAAGTCGAAAGGCTGATAGTCTAATGCCCGCTTTTTCATCCCCTTATCCCAGCTCTGGTCTGCATTTCCTTCAGGGTGAAATGAGGCTAATCAAACCTGTCCCTTGACCTGCTTTTTGAAGCATATTTAGTTATTGGCAATTTAAACCAAATATGGAAATGCCATAACTCTTTCATTAATCACAGGTGACATTTTAGTAAGTAAAGAAAACTGACATCAATCAAGTTCATTCACTCACAGAGAGTTCTTATTTTGATATATTTGCACCATTTCATTAACATCTGGTACTACCTGATAGTTTGTAGACTGAGCTGTTTAGAAAGAAAGAAATTTAGCTTCATATGTAAGAAAATCCAGAGGAATAATAATGATATCTTGAACAATTTTTAAAATGTACAAAAAAAAATTTTAAATAAAAAAAAATTTGACGATATGGTAAATAAATGTAAGCACATTGCATATTTCCAGGCAATGGGTCCAAGCATAGTGATATTTAACACAAAATGTCTTATATAGAAAGACATTTTCATGGTGAAAACGCAAATATAAACAAAAATAAAAACAGAAACAGTAGTATTGGAAAACATAATAAAATTGGCAAATAAGATGCATTATGCAATACTAGTATAGGTCATTACTTGCATACATTTTTACTAGATTTATGTAAGATAATTGATCTCATGTATCACTTCTGTGCCTTATATTTTTCTAGAATAATTTTTAAAAATAGGATATGGCAGAATTATGTAATAATTTAGAAAGAAAATAATAAAGTGCAGTCTATTTAAAAAAAAAAAAGTATTGTTTCAACTGAGTAGAAGCCCCTGAGTCTTGCCTACCATTTGCAAGCTCCACCACTGTAATTCCTCAATCATTCTTGTTAAATGCTTTAATGAACATGAATTTGAAATCAATAGTAAATACTCTTGAATTCCGAAATGTATATATTTTAATAAGCTACATACTTATATTTAGCTTTCCTTCTGTGATATAATATGTAGCAAGATTCACTCTTTCTGTAATGGTACTCTTTGTGAGAATAAGTATGGTATTCTTGCTGCCTAGTTTTCTTATATCCTCTCAAATGTAATATGCTAATATTTTCAGGATTCCAGTCAAATTGAACTGTTAAAAGAATTAATGGATCTTCAGAAGGACATGGTGGTCATGTTGCTGTCTATGTTAGAAGGTAGTTTTGATATTTATTTCCAAATTCCCCGTATCATTTTATTTTGAGGATCAGTATGTGCTTGCTTATTATAGAGTCAGCGTGCTGCAAAGAATAAAATAAAAACACTAATAAGAGAGGAGATACCTTAGATTTCTTGATGACTTTATTACTCTTTTATCAACTTTGCTTTAAAAAGAAAATTTTGCGTATCTTGGTTTGTGTGTCTACCAAATGCACACGGTAGTACTGTATAATGACACTTTTTATCTCATAAGGATACCCTAAAGGGAATTCTCTTCAGACAGTATATATATAGATTCTACTCATTTTTTTTTAAGTTCGTGTAGATTGTAGGCATTTGGATAAATTCCTGCTGTGTACATTGCTACTTCTGAGATTACCATATTTTGACAGTTATAATACTTAGAAATCCTGTAGAAGCTGCTGAGAAAGCATAGGCTCATCCAAGCTACTGAGGATGGATGCATCCTCTTTTTGTGAGATGTCTCACCCTCCCCACCATGAGCCTCAAGTGTCTTTTCTCTTTCCAACTTAATTTTCTTTGCTATTGCATTTCCTTCTTTATCAGGCAGTAAACTTGATGATTAAGAGCTTAGGCTCCAAAATCAACCACCAGGGTTCAAATCCTGGCTTTTCCCCTTCCTGGTAGAGTGGTCTTTAGACAGGTTGCTTCTCCATTTCTCATTTTCCTCTTCTGAAAAATGGAGATGACAATAGAAACTACATAAAATGATCGATCTGAGAACTTGATAAAACCGTGTAAATATGACCAACGAACCAAGAACTTTTTGCTATTTTTTGTTGACCTATCCTCTTTTAAAAGTTCTTCCTCATTTTTTTCCTCTCTGTACCTGTTTCTTAGACTGCCATTCATTGCTCAATTCCTCTGAAATGAACTCAGGCAGCTCTCCCCATGTGCTAGGACTTCAGAGATGCAACATCTGCTTAAAATCATTAGTTGGCTTCAGCAGTAGACACTTCATACCCTCCAAGCACACGATCCATTCACCATGACCCCAAATCAAATCTCAGTCTCAACAGTAACAATAATGACAACAGCAGCAGCAGCCATTTAAAATTCACCACCTATAACTTTCCAGATACTGTTTTAGAAACTGAATTAATCCTAATAGCAAGTTGGTTTAAACATGAGGGAACTGAGGTGCAGAAAGGTTAAAGAATCTGTCCAGGGTTCTCAGCTAGTAAATTTTGGAGCCTGGATTTACTTACCCCCAGTGGTGCAGAGCAGACCCCATACTTTTTTGTGTGTGCATGGGCTGGGACTCGAACCCTGGTCTCCCGCATGGTCGGGGAGCATTCTACCGCTGAGCCATCCATGAGTCTTCAGACGCCCATACTCTTACCCACTATGTTTACTACTTCCCTATCTCTCTTCCTTGCACTCTTTTTTTTTTTTTAATTTGCATATGGGCAGGAGGCACCAGGGATCGAACTCCAGACCTCCAGCACGGCAGGTCGGCGCTCTGCCTGCTGAGCCACGGCAGCCGCCCCCTTGCACTCTTTTTAAAGAGTCTTCCTTAAAAAAAATTTTTTTAAAGTCTTTGTGTTACACAGCACATTGTTTTCAAGGAATAAAACATTCTACGATTCTGTGATTTAAAATATCTAATATTTCTAGCTTATCAGTAATGTGCCATTTTCCAACTTAAGCACTCTGGACCATGAAGAAATGTAGGAGGATATTTTTCTTTGTGAATTACAGACAGCATTAAATTTGCTTTCAGGGGATCTGCCTTGAAATCCTGACCCTGACCCTTAATAATCGTGTCTCAGTGGACACATTGATGGAGCTTTTCTAAACCTCCATTGCCCGATTTATAGAACCAGGATTGATAAAAGGAGCCTGTCTGACAGGCATTTGAACATTAAATCAAATATTGTCTATGAATAATAATTTTTCAACTAAAAGAGCTGTGCAAATGTTCATTTTTATTCTCAATATGAGGCTACATTTCAGTTTCCTGGCTGTTTGCCCCATTTTCTTTATCCTAAAACACATTTCTTCTTTTGTTTAAATACTGTTTTGTATGAGTTAACCTTATCACTTTGCAAATATAGTTTTTGCATGTGTTAGTGCAATCACCCTTTCTAAACCACAGCTCACAAACAATTATCCATCTTTTTCTGAGACTTCATGTATTTGAAAACAAACAAGGAGATATCTGTGATTCAGATGTTTTATCTATAGTGTTGTCTTCTCTGTAAACACTGGTTTCACTGGAAAGTCCATTTTAAACAAATGCAATTACTTTACTGCCAGGTAATGTTGTTAATGGAACGATTGGCAAACAGATGGTTGATATGCTTGTGGAATCTTCCAACAACGTCGAGATGATTCTCAAATTTTTTGACATGTTCTTGAAACTGAAGGATTTGACGTCTTCGGACACATTTAAAGAATTCGACCCTGATGGCAAAGGCGTCATTTCCAAGAGGGACTTCCATAAAGCGATGGAGGGTCATAAACACTACACCCAATCCGAAACTGAGTTCCTCTTGTCTTGTGCGGAGACGGATGAAAATGAGACCCTTGACTATGAAGAATTTGTAAAACGGTTCCATGAGCCTGCCAAGGACATCGGTTTCAATGTTGCCGTGCTTCTGACAAACCTTTCAGAGCACATGCCCAATGATACTCGGCTGCAGACGTTCCTTGAATTAGCAGAGAGCGTGTTAAATTATTTTCAGCCGTTTCTAGGCCGCATCGAGATCATGGGAAGTGCCAAACGCATTGAGAGGGTTTACTTTGAAATCAGTGAGTCTAGCCGAACCCAGTGGGAGAAGCCCCAGGTCAAGGAATCCAAAAGGCAGTTCATATTTGATGTAGTCAATGAAGGAGGAGAAAAAGAGAAAATGGAACTTTTTGTTAACTTCTGTGAGGACACCATATTTGAAATGCAGCTGGCAGCTCAGATCTCAGAGTCAGATTTGAATGAGAGGTCGACAAATAAAGAAGAGAGTGAGAAGGAGAAACCTGAAGAGCAGGAGCCGAGAATGGGTTTCTTTTCTGTTTTGACCGTCAAGTCCGCCCTGTTTGCACTCAGGTATAATATCTTGACCCTTATGAGAATGCTGAGCTTAAAGAGCTTGAAGAAACAGATGAAAAAAGTGAAGAAAATGTCCATGAAGGACATGGTCACAGCCTTCTTTTCATCGTATTGGAGTATTTTTATGAGCCTCTTGCACTTTGTAGCCAGTGTGTTTAGGGGCTTTTTTCGCATCATTTGTAGCCTACTGCTGGGAGGAAGCCTAGTAGAAGGTGCAAAAAAAATCAAAGTTGCAGAACTCTTAGCCAACATGCCAGACCCTACTCAAGATGAGGTCAGAGGGGATGGAGAGGAGGGAGAGGGGAAGCCCATAGAGAGTGCCCTGCCCTCTGAAGATCTGACGGACTTGAAGGAATTCACAGAGGAAAGTGATCTGCTTTCGGACATATTTGGCTTGGATCTAAAGAGAGAAGGAGGACAGTACAAACTTATTCCTCATAATCCGAATGCTGGCCTTAGTGAGCTAATGAGCAACCCAGTCCCTATCCCTGAGGTACAAGAAAAATTGCAGGTAATTTATCTTTAATTCATGTCTGCTCTCTGGATTTCAGGTGGGTATGGTAAATCAGACTTTAGAACAGGTCTCACGCTTCTGTCAGAGTGAGGTTAAATATGTGACTTAAATAGCCTAAGGGAAATGGCTTTTTGGTAGGCAAAGATAGCTTTCTTCAAATTATTAACAAATTATTTAATTATCTTAAACTGTTTCGATGTCAGCATGGTACCCGCCCTGTTGACACTAGTCAGTTGAGCAACCATTCTGTTCACAGATGTTTCACGAGGACTTACCATTTATCCGATACCTCTCAATATCATGGGGATTTAAAAGGAATATAAGATGTGCCACTGCTTTTCTTATATTAAGAAAATATAAGTAGCTGCAAACAGTTGATTAGAGACATAAAATTAGCACACACGAAGAACTGGAGAATTAGGTATCAAATAGTGGAGGCAGCAGACAGTAAGCCAAAAAAGAAAGGAAGTATCAGTATGGTTTGGAGGAGTTGGATGAGACTTATGAGGTGGGACTTTAAATTGGCCTTGAAAGATAAGATTTAAGTAAGTGGATGGGGATATTTCTGAAATGAAGAAATAAAGGGCAAAGGAGCACAGCAGTTAACACATGCTGCTGGTGCATGCAGTGCATGCAGAAAAGAAGGGGAAAATGTGATCCGTACAATGAAAGACGTGTGTGGTGGTTACATCTCAGTATAGGCAAGAGGTAGATTAGATTACAAATCTGTTCATCAGTTACGGATCAGCAAATGGTCATGTCTCCATGACCTCCATGACCATGTCTCCATAAACTCATCAGAAGGTGGTGTTTAAACCGCTTTTCTTTTCCCCATTGACTCATTCAAGGAACAGAAGGTGAAAGAAGAAGAAAAGGAAGAAAAAGAAGAAACCAAGTCCGAACCTGAAAAAGCCGAGTATGTATATTGTTCTTTGTTGCAGTAAGTCTCTTTTCTCATACTCTCTCCTCCGGGGGCTGCAATGCAGACTCTCAGGCTTCTTATCCATGCAAAACTCCAGTAGTGCAAAGGAGCTACATGTTGGAATTCCACCGTCTCCAGGGAAAGGCTCTGACAGCAATGGCCCCCTGTGGTGGCCTCAGCCTGGTGGCAGGGGAGCTTGCCAACAATGTGCCTGCCAGTCTGGTCCCTTTCTCCCCATTCCGTGAGTGTTTCGCTTGTGCTCAGCAGAAAAGACCCCACTGATTCCATGTAATGCTCCCCACCAGGGGACTGACTGCCACAATTCCATCTTTAATAATGCTTGTATTTCTGTCCCTTTAGAGAAGTGGAGAGGAAGTAAGCTTTCTGTATGCGGTTGCATGGAATCCTTGTAGAGTGATATTCTCCAAGTGTGGCCCCGGGACCACATGCATAAAAGTCACCCGGAGAATTTGTTAAAAACGCAGCTCCACAGGCCCCAACCCAGAGATTCTGAATCAGCAGGTCTGATTCCTGTGGGGCCCAGGAATCTTCATTTTCACACTCCAGGTGGTGTGGAGAATAATTATACAAGCTGCAGTAAGAAATAAAGAGCTAGATATGAGGCAGTGAAGATGTGTGAGTATAATTTCCCCGTAATACTGGATTTCTATTCATAATCTAGTCATATATCATTTTTCAAGTTGATATTCTAAAAAATTGGCCAACGAAAGGAAAACATTTAATTTTAAGTGTCTACTGTGCTTCTCCTCTTACATAGCACTTTATTTTTCTCTTCTATTACTTCCCTTCACCTGTATCTTCCCATTGTCTGCTCTTTATAATCAGCACTATTCGTTGTCATACATCTTGCATTATTGGCTCAGTTGTAAAAATGGCCATGAAAATGACTATTATGGTAAAATGTAGACATATATAACAAGATAGGACAGGCATTTCAATGGCAATTCTTTAATATTATATAAAGAACATCAGATATACCTCATATAGATTAAGGTTAAGATTTGTCTTTAAAATATGCATATGTGACTATCCTTATATGTCAATATGTTTTCATGAAATATTGGGGGGTTTTTTGCGTGTAGAGAGTTTTTAGGTATCAGATTTCAGTGCTTCTAATTTGATTATTGTCTTCAAAATTAATACATTGACATCCTTAGTACAAGTGAACAACCAAACACATATGCCTTCGATTTTCAGTGTTAATGGCTAGTCTATTTTAAAGATTTAAATCAAAATTATAAGTTAAAGTTTGTTGGAAAGTTGCAGCAAGTAAAGAATTCTTCGTTAAGTTGTTCTTTCAATTAAATCTTTTTATTGCACAGTTGTCAGCATATATGCCATCCGTGGACTTAAAGACTCTTCGACCTTGCAACATAGCTCCAAGATTTGAACTTCACAGATTTATCCATCTACAGGGAGCTATGAACAGCAGGAAATCCTACCCTAATTCTAAAATTCTGAATATTATAATTCATTGGAAGAAACATTACTTTTTAAAAATGATATTAATATCTAAATACTGTGCATGTATATATTTTTTGCACAAAACCTCTTTAGTTCTTTAGTTTTTTGTCTTTTTTTTTTTTGATGATTTATATTTCATTCATTTGTTTTCACAGGGGAGAAGATGGAGAAAAAGAAGAAAAAACCAAAGAAGACAAGGGTAAACAAAAATTGAGGCAACTTCACACACATAGATATGGAGAGCCGGAAGTCCCAGAGTCAGCATTCTGGAAGAAAATCATAGCGTATCAACAGAAACTTCTAGTAAGTTGTCTTAGAGTGAATATTGTTACTGATATATCATGAGACCATAATAATTCAGGCTTGGTCAACATTCATTGGCCTTCCCTCGGTTGGCAATCAGGGAACCAAGTCAGTCCTTCGGATGCATTTTGTCTACCCATCTTAGTGTCTCCTTTCTGTAGTCAATGCCTTTTGGTTCACCATTCCCTCTTATTGAACCCTTAACCTCTACACCCATCCACGCTCCCCAAAACCGTTTGACTGAGTGACTGTCAGGTCAGTGCTCCCAGTGCCTTGTCACAGAAGACTTTAGAGCAAATCAGTGAATATATCCTGAGGCTTCACTCCATGTGGGGCCCTCCTTGAGGTCCTGCTGTAGATTAAGCAAATCATACCTCCCTAAATTAGTAAAGTACATATTCATAGTTTGTAAAGAAAAGAAAATGTGTAGTTTGCCATCTTTTGGTATATAAACATGGGCAAGGATTCTAAAAAATCTTGTGTCATCAGCCTTTTATATATTGCACAAATGCACCTTATATGTACACATATATGGCCTATTTGTAAATATATGTATATAAAGGAGGATAGGAGTTTAGTGAGTAAAATAAACCTGTGAGAGGTGCTAACCAGTAATGTAAGACTTGCAAAGTAAGTATAACACCCCCTTAAAACCAAGCCATTTGAAAGGTAAAGTCATATTTATTGTTTTCAGCTTGAGAAATGAAAAATAGACAGTTAAAAAACTAAATGTGCTACAGAACTTCACTTTTCAGGGAAATGAATGGTCCTGAGCACTTAAATTTTCTGACTGCTTATGTAAAAATACATATGGGTGTTTCATATTTTTATATGCAAATATATAGTTTAATTGTTTTCAATATGTTTCTTTAAACTATCATAGTTTCCCTCTATTTACTTAATACAAAGAACACAGAACATAAGTCTCATCCAGTACACTCTTGATAACCATGAATATGATATATTGTCATGGCTGCAGGTGAGCTAAATTATAGATGGTATAGCAGATGAGGTTGAACCAATTTAATAGTACTCTGAAGTAGCCCCCATGGATTCTTGAAGAATATGTTTAACTCAAGCTGTGTAAGCCGATTAATTGAGGTTTGTCTTCCATCTCTCTATGGCAGAATTAACAAGTTCCTTATCTCTGCACATCTCTTCCATTTTCCAGCTTCTCTTTGCAGTCTGACTCTCCCCGCTCACTCTTTTGCATACATAAGACTAGTCATTGCCACACCAGACCACCACAGGCCCCCTTATCCCAGCTCAGATCACCAGGGTTAACTAGCTCTGCCTCGATGTCCCATCGAGAACCATTATGACTGACCTAGTTTGAGTTTCATGCTTGGTCCAGTAAGCCAAGGCAGTAAAGGCAGGGCCATGGGTGACCAAGGATGGGAATCATGAGACGTTATCATGTTTCTGATGATAAAACACTTGACATATCCACTAGAATATCTTATAGACGTCTCACACTTAATATTATAACAAAGTAGTGGTTTCTTCCCACAGCTTATTTCCTTTAAACCCACTTCTCTTCTAATTTTGTTTTTTTTTCCCCCAGCATAATAAAGGACACCAACTCTGTACTTACTGGCTCAGACCAAAAATCCAGGTGTTAGCATCTTTGAGTCCTCTCTTTCTTTCTCACTTCTATACAATCAAACCATAATATTTCTGAGGTTTTCCTGCCAAGTATATTCGAAACCTGCCTGCCTCTTGCCTTCTCCACATTTACCACCCCAGGCCACCACCATCGCCGCCGCCACCATTGTCATTAACTCTTCCTGTGCTTGCTCCTGTAAAAATTTTCTAACTGCCCCCCTTGCTTCTCCTCTTGCCCCTACTATCTAATTTTCACAAAATAGCTAGGATATTTTGGAATTGTCTTTCTAAATCATAACTCTGATTACATCATGCCCTCTTCAGAACCCCACAATAGTGTCTCGTTGCACAAGAATACAATAATAATTACAATTTTAATAAAATTAATACCTAATGTCATTATGTATGTTCTCAGGGCATTCCCTGTATTAACTCTTTCAATCTTCACAGCAACCTTATGAGGCAGGTACTGAAGCTTTTCCCACTTTACAAATAAAGAAAGTTAAGCAAGAAGAAGGATTACATGACTTGTCCAAGGTCCCATAGCTAGGAAGTGGTGGGGACAGGATTCATCCTAAGCATTGTGGCTCCAGAGTTCGTATTCTTGACAACTGCACTATATAATGTACAACCTGTACTTTTATCAGAGGCTTTCAATATCTTAATCTCTGCTCACCAATCTGACCGCAGCCCCTGCCACTTTCTCTTCTCTTCATTGTGCTTCCTTCTTACTGTGTCTCAAGCGCACCAATGCCATTCTTAATTCTGGAACTTCGTCCTTGTCTCTTGGTTTATGATGTGACCGCACTGCTCCAATATCACCTCCAGAAATAAACCTTCCCTGACCATCCACCTAAAATAGCACCCCTATTCCCTCCGCCCTCAACCTGATGTATTTTTCTTCATTGCATTTAGCATTCTCTAAAATGATGTTTTGTGTGAGTATGTATGTGTGTCTTTATTATTTGTCTCCTCTGGGGAGACAAACGTTTTCTTATTTACCTCCACATCTAGAGCATCAAGAATGGTGTTTGATACATCATAGGTTCTCAATCGTATTTTTGGGTGAGTGAATGAATGCTTTATTTAATTGCCTGAAGATGTCAAGTCTCCCAAGTCATTGACCTTTTGACAATTTTTTTCTTTACCTTTAGAACTATTTTGCTCGCAACTTTTACAACATGAGAATGCTAGCCTTATTTGTCGCATTTGCAATCAATTTCATCTTGCTCTTTTATAAGGTACGTACATCTTATTGTTTTAATAACCTTTATACAACTACAGATAGACTGAATTGAATTTAAAGATTTCACAGATGTACTAGTGAACACATCTAAACCTATGCTAAAATACATTTTGATGAACAAGAAAACTTGAGGCTCAGGCACATCACTGATTATCTAGTAAGGCAGAGATAGGCTGTTCATCCAAACTAAAAGAGGTTAATGAAGGGTGTTCAATGTGGCGGAGACTTTATCCATAGTTTTCCTAGCCTAATTTGGACAAATATCTTATTATATCTGGGTGTAGTAATGCTGCCTTACATTCAGTTCTTTTGATAATTGAGAGGCCAGCTTAGCTAATTTTTTCCTTGCATATATTGGAATTACCATAAGTCTTGGTTGGATTAGAATCAATTCAGAAAAATTCAACTGGGTTCATTATTTACCTTTGGTTTTATGCATTTTTTGGCTTGTTTTTACAACAGATTTTTATTGGAGGTGGGGGAAGTAGTCTCTTTAGAGCTTCTTTTTTTTTCCTTCACATTTTTCCCTTTATGTTTTCTTTTTTGATTAGAAAAGTTACAGGTTCACAGAAAAAAAAAAACGCAGAATTCCCATATACCACTCTACTATTAACACTTACATTTGTGTGATACATTTGTTAGAGCTGATGAAGGAACATATTTATAATTGTACTTTTAACTATAGTCCACAGGTGGTGTTAGGGTTCGCTGTGTTGTATATAGTCCTGTGGTTTAAAAAAAAAAATGTTATTCTAGTGACAAATATGCAACCTAAAATTTCCCCCTTTTAACCATATTCAAATATATAATTCATTGCTGTTATTGCATTCAAAATATTATGCTACCATTATCGCCATCATTACCAAAACCTTTCCATCACTCCAAATAGAAACTGTACAATTTAAACATTGAGTTCCCATTCCCTACCTCTGTCCCAGCCCCTGGACACTTAATGCTAGATTCTGACTCTAGGGGGTTGCTCATTCTGATTATTTCATATCGGTGAGATCAAACAATATTGGTCCTTTTATGTCTGGCTTAGTTTGGTCAACATGATATCTTCAAAGTCCACCCATGAGCCTTTGGTTTTGGAAGAATCATCTTCTTAACATTGACCTTCCTATGCTATTTACTGAAAAGGCTGTGTTTCTACTGCTTTATCATGTATTATTTACAGTGATAGCTTAATTCAGTGAACTGATTATACTTTAAATGGTTTGAATTAGGTCTCCACTTCTTCTGTGATTGAAGGAAAGGAGCTCCCCCCTCGAAGTTCAAGTGAAAATACCAAAGTTAGCAGTTTGGACAGTGGCTCGCATAGAATTATTGCAGTTCACTACGTCCTGGAGGAGAGCAGTGGCTACATGGAACCCACGCTGCGTATTTTAGCTATTCTCCACACAGTCATTTCTTTCTTCTGCATCATTGGATACTACTGCTTGAAAGTAAGATAATAAGGCACCAAGTATCCATGTGTCCATGTGTGTATGCATGTCTCTTGCAGGTTGAACTTCCCAGAGGCAGAAATTAGCATGTATGAAGTTTATTAGGGAATGGTCTCTGAATCAGTGCCTGTGGGGGATGGGAAGGAGGCAGGATGAGGAAGAGGAAAAAGTTGGGCTATGGTGCAGACACGGCAGGATGCAACTACAGCTTTCTGTCTCTGAGGCTGGGATACGTCTTCCATGTTGCCCTAGGTTGGGGTGAGGGAGCCTGGCCTTGATATCTGCACATTGACCAGTCATTGGCTACATGCTGCCCTGGAAAGGGAATGTGTCCTTGGGCTGTTTTATTGTAGCTCTCTTTCATATATTGCTAATTATTCACATAAGGGGCAATTTCACCTCTACCTTGACCCCACAGAAGAGATCTCACCCATCCACAATGTCTCCTAGGAATGGTCCAGTATACTGAGACTTAGGATATACATCAAGTTGAAATATGAGTCATTTTGATTATGTTATTGACTACCTATTTATTGCCATTCTTGGCAGAAATGCTTCTAATTTGTCACACTTTGGCCAGAAAAAAATACAGCTCTATTAATAGGACTAAACTTTACCTACAGTCCTGCTAAGGGAAAAGTGCAATTTGGGGAGTAGTGTTCAGGATAGTCTCTGCATGTTCGGGTCTGCCCATAACCTTTGTAAGCCTCTTTATCTTTTCCCCGCAAAATGCCTTTTGATTGTAATGATTTTATTTTACAGTCCTGTGCCTCTGGTTCTGAGGCTTCCAAAAGACTTTTGAGAAACCAGGGCCCAGGTTAAAAGACTAGAATGTAAAAATTGTCTTCACAGACTCCCCTCCCTGCCCTTCCTTCCCTTGTTTTGTATGGGGAATGTTTTTGGATACTTCCAGAATGTTTGCATCTTCCTTGTATCTGTGTCTTTTATAGTCTGTCTTATGTGAAAGGAGAATCAAATCAGTATGTTCTGAGAACATTTTGGCAACCTGACAAAGATTTTTGCTGATTCTGAAATTCAGATTTATCTCAAAATAGCATGTGGGCACATTGAGCAGGGAATTATCAAATTTCTCCAATAAATCTCTGCATTTTTTATTATCATGCATTTTGAAACTTTAGTAAGACTGCTGTGTTTTATTGTATCCATTCAAATTCCCATACACACACAAGCAGAAAAAATAAATAAATTTACAAAATCATCTCTCTTTCTTTGGTATTTAATAGTGATATCATTAATGCAATTGTCTGTGAGCTCCTATATGTCTAAAAACATATGCATACATTTATGTGTGTGTGTGTGTGTAATATCTGTCTATCGTCTTTTCTTCTAAAACCTTCTGAATTCTTGATTGTGGGCATTTTCACTTATTTTTTTATTACCTCCCTAGAAGTACATTAAAAAATATTTATTTTCAAAAGCTTTTTTGTGAAGACAGTGACCAAAGGAGATGCCAGTAAATATAAACTAATCTTAACATGTTTACTTTTCAAATGTAGGTCCCGTTGGTTATTTTTAAGCGAGAAAAGGAAGTAGCGCGTAAGTTGGAATTTGATGGGCTTTATATCACAGAACAGCCTTCTGAAGACGACATTAAAGGCCAATGGGATAGGCTTGTAATCAACACACAGTGAGTAAAGAATCATGTGACACAGTTCTGTGCTCAAAAAAATTTCAAGACACAGAAATACTTTGCTGGAGTTCCTGTAGATTTGTCAAAAGTTTAGCAGAGGTGAATAATAGTATATATTCAGCTGAGAAGATCAAAAGACTGAGCGCCATCAGCCTGCTAATGGATGCCATCAATTTCTGCCCTCTCTGTTTCAAATTCCTTGATCAAAAACAGCTTTGAGTCCATTCCCACAGCGTAGATGGAACTTACCATCCATTACTCAGTGTTCAGGGAAGTGTGTGACTGGAAGTACATAACCTGCAGTGAGGGGTTGGCTCATCCGAAAGCACAAAGGAAGCAAAAATTATTAGCATTGTACCATTATAGGCAAAAACTGTTGAATTTCACACTTTTAATGTATCCAACTTTTAAGCTTCATTTGGTACCGTCAGGCAGCCTAGCATAAAACTAGATCAGTGTTATTACGTGTAAAATATAAAAGAGAAAAGCAAATGCTTTTTCTACCCACTATAAATATTTTGCCTTGTGAAATAAAGGGATTTAGAATTTCAAGATTCAAACTACTGCCTGACATTCCAGGTATATATCTAACTGAAATATATAATTTTCTATCATAAGAAGCATTAGTGATACAATGTTTTTGAGAAGTTTGTACTACTCAAGAATAAAGTATCTTCATTTTATTGTAATTAATTTTGCTAGCCTTAAAAAGGTTATAATACCTAATAGGTTCTCAGTTTTCCAATTGGGATGATTTAATTTATATATTATAAATTAGCAACTTTACCCATTATAGGTAAATCTAAACAAGTCAGCCTCTTTAATTGAGTTCTATATTCGTGAAAATAGCATGTGACAGAGTCATGGTTTGGTGCTCTGCTTAAAATTTTATTTGAGGATATCTAGGGAGAATGAAATCTTTTTCTTTCATAGAAAAAACAATGACAGATTTCTAGGCACATTAATTTTGAAAGACAATTGACAAAAATGTACTTATTGGCATGTTAAAACTTGCATAACAAATATAAAAATGCTGTTAATAAATATGCTTATATTTGTCTCCACTAAATGTAATCTTTGTGATTTATGTGTATAAATGCATATATTAGTATTTGAAATGCTGTTTGCTATACCCATGGTATAGAAAAGTTATAGGACCATATGTTAACTGAATCCATTATAATTAAATGTGGAATGCAGAGAACATGTTCACATATAATTGTTATATATATTGTGGATCACAAACTGTGTTATTATTTATCTTTTTTTAAATGATGCTCTTTTACCTCCATGCTTTTATTCCTTTCAGATCATTTCCCAACAACTACTGGGACAAATTTGTTAAAAGAAAGGTAATACTTCTTAAAAAGAATAAATTCTGCATTTTATCCTGACATGCAATTCAAATTTGAATTTGATGTGACATTATATATAGAATGAGATATTGAGATATGCTTTATCTGTTTGGTAAGGCCATTTCAAAATGGCAATAGAATTGAAGATGAATTTCAAAAATAGCCGATTAGAAACCCATACTCTGCAGCTTCAAAATAAAAAGGCATTGCCTCATCCACTTCACTCTCTGACCAGGTAGATAAATAGTGCTTAGTCCGAAGGATTAATGCGAATTGATAAGAATTTTCTTAGAAATGATTTAGGAGACCTACGTTGGCCGAAGGCTATTTTCTGATAAGATAGCTGATAAATCACCAGGGGATCCTTCTTTACACGGAAGAAGTAAAGTTGTCAGATGACAAAGGGATTTTATTCAGTTCCTATAACTGTAAAAATGTTTCTTTATATATATGTGTGTATATATAAAGTTTTCTTCTTCTGATGCTGACTGCATTCCTCCAAAGGGCAGTTCAGAAAACACTAAAACTGTGTCCACCTGTTGACTGTGACACTTAGCAAAGCTCTGATCTTGAGGGCTTCTGACCTGCAGGGCGATGTGAATGGCACCTCTGCCCTTGCCCACCATACAGCATTTTAATGTGGATCACAGTTTTCTAGGATGAAATAACATATCTAATAGTTGCAGGTTTTGTAAGATACTGCAATCATTATTTTGTGGCTCCTTACTTCACAGTCTAAAAGACTCAGTCCAGTCTGGGTTCCATCATGAGCTCTGTGTCAAGTGCTGCAGTTCATAGTAAATGGCCAGAAATACCTGCCAAATGAGGTGGTCTTTGTCCCTTTGATTCTCCAAGTTCAGTGCTACTTAGAGGGGGGCCAGCACCTGGCAGCCCGCACGCTCTTTGTCACCAGTCTGAGAAGAGGCACGGAGTATGCACTAAGAATATAAAAAACTACATCATTAAGTATGCTGACCTTTTTTCTTTCATGGCAAGACTTTCTAGATGAAAGTGGGTCAGCACGCTTAATGATGCAGTTTTTCGGTTTTTATTTTAACGCAAGTCTTTTGTCTCTGAGATCATGGAAGAGGATGCCTGGCATTTTGAGTAGCACTGCATTAGGCTGTATGAGCACATCCAAATTAGGCAGGAGCATTGAAAGAATTATTTTTAAGTAATTTTAAATAGATAATTTGACCAGTTTATTCCTGTTAATTGTTTAATAGGATAAAGAGGAAACTCCTAAATTATCGAAGAGTTTCTATGAAGAAAACTATATATTTATAGTCAAATAAATTATAATGGCAGCTGGACTATTTGTGATATTCCTACTACAGATGCTCAATTTATTCTTAAGGGAATGGAGATGAGCATACAGTCTAGAGAGAATTCCCACTCAGATCAGCCCTGCCCATTTTGAGAGCTTGGAGAATAATGCAAAAGAAAGTGTTTTAATTAACTTAAATAACATTGACATGCTATTTAATTACCATTGCTCTTTTATGTTTTCTTCTAAGTTCATGATTGTATACCCTCAGAGAAAGCCTTTAAAAAAAAAACTCTGCTAATCCTCCCTGCCCTTCCCTTTTTATTGGCTTTTAATCCTCCCTGTCCTTGCCTTTTTATTGGCTTTTCTTCATCCCCTCTAATCTTTCATCCCCTCTAATCTTTCACGTTTTTCTCTTCCTTTCCCTCCTTTCTTATTTCTTTTGTTTCTCCTGTAGTCATCCTCACTTGCTTTCCTAGTGTTCTTTCCCTTTTTGTTACAAATTTTTTCTCCTCTTGCTTTTTTTCATTTTTTTCCTTCTCTTTGTTTTTCATTATTGCATAAGACTGTCTTGGTATATAAACTTTAGTCCAGGAGTCGATCTACCACAGAGTTGGATATGCTGAGCTCACATTAATTGGCTTTGGCTTAGCTAGAGTGGGCTGTGAACCCACATCTAAAGCCCCCATTTGAATACATGACAGATTGGCAAAGCCAGGCAAATGCAGCAGAAAGAGACAGATGCATGGAAACTAAGAGCAGTATACTAAGAAGTGATTTTAATGATGGACAAGGAATTTATCCTAGATAAGAATTAAACTGAGGACATGAGGACAGGGATGGACAATCCCAGGATTAAAGGTCCTGATCCTTGTGTTATTCAATGTCAGGATACTAAGGGGACTAACATAGAAAAATGGAAGCCAGTAGTTAGGGAGTAGAATGGTTGAAACTGAGATAAAGGAGAGGATCTAAGCCTAGCGGCATGCACTGGCCCGTGCAGACCACTGGCTGAGAAGTCAACATTGCTTCGCTTTTTCCTGACGCCATCTCTTGCCAAACATAGCAACCTTAGGCACATTATGTCAGGTTTTCTAAAATACGCTTTATCTGCAAAATGGGTAAATTACATGATGTGCATATTGTGACAATCACATGAAATAAAGCATGTCAAATTTCCTAGCGTAATTCCAGACACAAAGTATGAATCTGGTAAAGGTTACTTTTGTTTCCTTTTCCTCCTATTTCTTATCCTTTTACTTCAGCCTATCTTCTTCTATCACTTGACTTCTTCTCTTGAATTAGAAATCTTGTTTCTCAAATAAATATATGCTACGAGTTGGAATGCAAATATCTAATTTTCTCTATACCTACTATATATTTGTTATATTTTAAAGTTTATTTAAAAATCTAGTTTATGGTTCAAAATTCTGTGATCACATTGCTTAAAGCCTGAAGCCAGTAAAATAATTTTTCTTTCTGACTCCCAGGTTATGGATAAATATGGAGAATTCTATGGTCGAGATAGAATCAGCGAATTATTAGGTATGGACAAAGCAGCTCTGGATTTCAGTGATGCCAGAGAAAAGAAGAAACCAAAGAAAGACAGCTCCTTATCAGCTGTGTGAGTGTGATTTCTGCTTTCCTCTTCAGATTTGGGTCAAAAGGAGGAAAAAAAATGAATACATTTCTAAACTTGCTAGTGTATCGATTTTGTTTTCTCTTAATGTCAGAAGCATAGATCAATAAGGCAAACAAAATATATATAAAGACTGAGTTTACAGTTCTGTGTACTTTGAGTATTAGAATGATTGGATTTTTTCCATTACTTTTTAGGGTCACCTTTTTTTTCATTATTTGAGGAAGAAAAAAACTTTTTAAATTCCTATTAATTTAATTTGCCTTTTCTCTCTTTAAAAGTCTAAGTAAGACATATGCAAAAGCACAAATATATGACTATCTTGTATGATGCTCCCTGTTTGAAAAGAAGTTGATTTTTCTTTTATTTTAGAAAAAGGAGTTGTAGAGTCCTTTTATTAGTAGTATTCAAAACATTTTATTATAACTACTATGTTTTATTTAAACAGCAAAGACTTAATATGCCAGAGGCTAATATACTGCCATGCTATTACTTGGGAAAGTTTACTTCAAAATGAGGAACTTTTAATATAATTGTTGCATAGGATAATATGTTATAACTGGAAAGATGTACACCAGTGGAATTGAATTACCTTAAAAATGAATGAATATCTAAATACATACATGCATTTGTATATAAATGTACACATATATCATATTTTACCAGCTCAAATTCTGTAATAAATGTAAAACATGTATGCTTTCTAAAATGCAATTTCTTATTGTAGCCACTTAGCAATCTTAGAAGAAATGTAAATGTCCTTCGTTAAAAATGTCAGTGTTTCTTATCTATTTATGCTCTTGGTCAATTAGGAATTTGATTATTAGTTTGAAAACAGATAATTGTGTTTCTGTAGAGAAGTATTATTTTGTCTTAGATGAATATTAAAGCTGTCATATAAAAAATATCCTTGGCTGACCTATCTCATTGGTCATATGCTTTTTTATCTGTCTGAAAACTGGTTAGAGCTACTTGGTTCTTTAAAAACAATGTGGGGGGCGGCTGCCGTGGCTCAGCAGGCAGAGCTCTAACCTGCCGTGCTGGAGGTCTGGAGTTCGATCCCTGGTGCCTCCTGCCCATATGCAAAATTTAAAAAAATAAATAAATAAAATAAATAAAAAAATAAAAACAATGTGGGCGGTGCAAGCAGAGTTCAGTGGTAGAATTCTCGCCTGCCACGCAGGACACCCGGGTCCGAGCCCCGGCCTGTGCACTCAAAAAAAAAAAAATTCAGCAAATGGTGCTGTGATATGGGATGATAATGGGATGATTCCATGTGAATACATGGGAAAGAATGAAATGTGACCCCCCACCATACAGCATACAAAGAAAAAACAAGACATTGTGAACCCAGGTGAAGAGTAGTTAGGTAAGTAAATATATAATGGAAACTGTAAATTTAAATCTAAAATATTCCTTGTGTACTTTAGGAAAATGAATGTGTTACTTAAAGATGGTGTCACTATATGTAGGATGAAGCAGAGATAGAAAACCCTTAGGAATTTAGGCCCTTACATCATAAGAACTTTGCTGGGAGTGCAGCAGAATGTTTCACTGACATTTTCAGATCAATCCTACATTGATGAGCGATGTAGAATTAAATCATTTCATAATTATTTCCATAGTCATATTTGTGACACTAGAAAATAAGCCTGAAGAAATAGAGGAGATATTTTAGACTATTTTTTACTATAAATAAATAGTTCTAAACTGGTGGAGTCACCCACTGATTTGCATAGTAAATGCTTGTAAATTTGATTCCTATTTTTTTTTAATTTAAGAAAACAAACAATACACTTAGAACCACCAAAAATGGATATCTTTGTTAGCTTAACCATAGGCATATTTAAAGTATCCATATAATCATTGTAAAACCTGTGCTTATGCAGTAAATTTCATAAACCAATTTAAAATTAAGGCAAGAAGGAAAAAAAAATCTTCAAATTTAGGTAGCAAAGTTCTTAAATTCCAAATGTTAAACACTAACTTAGATACCATTTGATCAGCTGTCAAAACTGTGAATGTTCCTAAAATATCAAGTAGAAAGTTCCTACAAATATCTGCAGTGCTATAGTAATGACCTATGTTACTAAATATTGTCCTGATTTCAGGAAAGTATGAAGAGATGAATATTTTTACAATTAACATATGAAAATCTTAACCACCTAAAACAGATATCTTAGTTTATCCATAGGCATATTTTTAAAAAGTATCTAACTAATTATCGTAAAGCCTGTTTGCACAATGTATGTCATAAACCAATTTAAAATTAAAGCAAGGAAAGAAAAAAATCTATAGAATCAGATAACAGAGTTTCGTAAATTTGATTCCTAACAAAACACCAGAAATTAGCCTGTGGTGTTTATCGATGACCTTTAAATATAGGACATTAAAATAAGAATGATAAAGGTGCAGTAAACGATGTACATACCTAGGTAAAAGACTCTCACATAGCTTCCCTTGACTAAAGCATTTGGAAAGATAATATTTTAGAAGATTATCTGGTTCTATGAACATTTGAATACAAGGTTGATTGCTTTGTTTGTGCATCTATTCATTTACCAATCAACCCCATAGCTGTGCTCAGTATGTGAGCATTTGAAGAGGTGGCCAGCTCCCCTCCTGCGGGTAGAATGGCTTTGGCAGCAGTAAGGGCTCCCTGACTCCTCAGTTAGTTCTTCCTGGGGGAGTGGAGAGTTCATATTGCAAAACCACTGAGCACAATGCCTCAACTTCCAGTTCATAGGGGCTGGGCGAGGGCTGTGCCCTGACTAGTCTAGATTAGCCATGGTGGGGTCATAGCCCCCCAAACAGTATGGCCACCACTCTTGTTGGGAAAACAGTGTTCGCCACTGAGAAAAGGAAATACTTCTTAATGTAGCTTGTACCCAACTTGTCACCTCGACATCTGGTAGAGGTAGAGAATAATTAATCACAAAAAGATATTGAAATAAAGTAATGGATGAACTACCATAGGATATTCACACTTTCTGATATAAATCCTTGTTTTAGGTTGCTTTCATGGAAAATAATCATGCTAATAAATTGCCCCATTGTTTTTTGTCTTTTCCCCCCATGTCTTTCTTTTTTATCTAAGAAAAACCACTCTTATATTGAAACCTGTTGTGAATATTCATGGAACTTTTTTTAAGCTCTTTTACTAATATAATGCATTAATTCCAGCTAAAATGTCCTGAGCTAAGGTAACTTTTAGGAAGAAAAGGTTTCCTTAAGATGTCAGCTTTTGGGTAGTTTAGTGGTTAGAATGCTCGCCTTCCATGCGAGAGACCCAGGTTCGATTCCCGGACCAGGCACCAAAAAAAAGATTCCAGCTTTGACTAGGAACTACTAGTCCTAGCACTTAGAATTTAAGATTGGCCAAATTAAAAGGAATTATTTAAAAATTAATTAAAGACTCAAATATTCTCTACAGGGGCCAATTTGAAAAAATATATCGCATATTGACTTATCTCATCTAAATTACCTGAATCATAATTTCTATAAATCAGGGAATTAAGGGAAAGAGTTAAATTCCTTGTCTACTCGGATGGAGAAGAAAATAGAGAAGGTAGACTTTCTGCAAATAAAATTAAAACAAACTGAAAAGCCCTTTCATTACCAAAACAAACAGATTTGTAAAACAAATGTGGACGTTTATGTAAGTTTTTCTTATTATTTGAGCCAAAAATTATTCTGTTGGAATGTAATTGTAAATGGGTAATGAAAGTCAGCAAGGAAAAATTTCATACACATATTTTGGTTAATTTTGTACAGTTACCAAGAGTAAATGTCGTATGTGAAGCAAGTTCAACTTACATGTAATACAGGAAAAGAAAAGGTGAAAAAAAACACTATTCTTAAATAACAGAAGAAAAAGGTCGTAGCGTTTGGTTTGATTTTGTTTTCCAAGATTCCCCTAAGAAATTATCACAAAATTCTGAACTAATTTGTCAAAGGTAGTTACCACTTCCCTTGGCACCTGGTACAGGACTAATCTGTTGAGATGATTTCCAGTCTTGACCCATGGAGATTGAATGCTGGCAGGCTTTTGTGAGTTTATGAGTCTCTGATTAATGTACATATCTACAAATTATTTTCTTTATTCCAGATTGAACTCTATTGATGTGAAGTATCAGATGTGGAAACTAGGAGTCGTTTTCACTGACAATGTAAGCCTGCTTCATTTCCACAAAATGAAATGCACTCTGATGAAATGAAATTTGTTTGCATTAAGAAAGTTATTCAAATATCAGTTCATTTAGTGAAGCTTAAATATTTGAAAGACCCAAGGAAAGATAAGATTAATTACCTCTTCTCTCATTCCATTTTTTTTTCAATAGCTGGCAGATTAAATTGGAAATATATTTACAGAAGAAAAAGTAACTGAGATGCAAATCCATGTGTATTTTTCATTCAGGTTTTAGTTGGGCAGTGATGTACTTCAAAGTTTTAGACATTTAAAAGAAAGTTACTAAGTAAAAGGAAAAAAATTTGAAAGCAACACATTATTTGTGATCAATTTTAAGTTGCCACCAAATTGAAGTACATTAAATCATTGTGTCCTTTATCTTGATTGATTCTTCTTTTATCATAGAGCATTTGGAAACTAAACATAAAGCCAAGTATATATGTCCAAATATAATGAGAAAAATCACAAATTACTAAAAAAAAAAAGACCAGCTCTCAGAGCAGGTAAACACTTTTTACTGCCCTGGTCTGCTCAGTCGTTCGATATTTTTGATTCTTAGTTTTCAGTTTAAATCGTTGTTGCTGTCCATTGTTTTTATGCTCCCATTTGCTGACTCTCAGAAGTTGTTGAAGACAATCACGCCATTCTGCTGAATAGATCAACTATACATTTTTGCTTGCTGATCTCAGCCCACAGCCTCATTGCTACTTCATAATTCTCTTACTAAGCCTCTTTGCCCCCCTCCGTCTTCTTATATGAGAACATACCTAAGGCCTGCTGTTCTTGCTCCCAAGCTTTCTCCTTTGGACATCTCATTTAACCTTAAAATTTCAGATTATAATTTTAGCTCTGCCTTTTACAATAAAAATTAGTTCTATTCTCCCATTTAAAGGCTTGAGACATCTTTTCAAATCACCTGCCTCCATCCCTCATGCTGTCCCACGCAGTCATGGGCCCAGAACTCTCTGTGTCTAAAAGAACCCAAAGAGCTCAAAATCAAGCTTTGCAAATAAGTACCTTTTAGAATCTTAAACTGTTAATCCTGTATCTTGCAGCTAATTTCTAACGTAATAGTTGAAGCAACTTCCCTGAATAAAAATGAGGCAACTTAACTCTATTGGTGTTTTCCACTCAAATAGCCAGTCCTTTCTTGGCCTCTGTCTTGCTAAGGTCAATCCTCCTTGCCACGGTATTTCCATCATCGGATTTTGCCAGGTATAGCTTGTCTATAACTTTCACTTTGCTGTGTGGTTTTCTTGTCCTGCAGAGAACGTGGGCATGGACGGATCAGGGAGGAAGTTGGAAGGACCTTCTTCAAACATCTTTCTAATACTTTATTAGGCTTTTACCCATCTGCAGTTCCCTGGCTTTTTTTGTCTGCCCAGTCACCTTTCATCACATCTTCTATCTTCTACTAGCACAGTTTCTCTCTGAAGCTCAGCTAAGATTGCCTGATAAAATGCAGGATGGCCAGTTAAATTTGAATTTTAGATAAGCGATGAATAATTTTTTAGTATGAGTCATGTCCCACATATTGCAACGGGACATATTTTTCATTCCTAGTAGCCTGTGGATATCTCCACCTTAATGTTAGAAGGCAGATATATCAATTTTCCTCTCTTCTCCCTCTTACCCCCAAATCCAGTCCCCTGTCTACAACTGTCTCTTACTGTCTGCAAGCTCATATTATTAGCTTGGATTCCTCCTTTTCTCTAACTCCACTTCATGCACTGGATGAGTTGTCGAAGCTTAGTCATATTTCTGTCCTTTGTGGTTCTCCCTCCTGCCTAGCTTCATCATTTTGCTTCTAGTTACACTTCTCATCCCCTCACCCTTGGACTTGTCTGGTATTCTCCTGACCTAGTGGCTTTGCCATTAGGAAACGTCAGACTTTTGGAAATTTGCTTACCCTGATCGAGTTCGCGGTCCTCATTTGTAAATTGGGGTAAAGATACCTATGTATCAGGTTTATTTGCTAGAATAAAGTGAGACAGTATGTTCCGATACTTGAAATCTCAACCAGCACTAAGTAGGTGCTGAAGAAATTTCCCTAAAATGCCATTTCTCACATTATTCCACTCAAAATGCTCAAGTGGCCCCCAGGTGCCTGTAAGATAGGTTCTATATCCCTCTACAACCTACCCCGCTAGACGTGTTCAATCTTGTCTTCCTAGACACGAACTCACCCCTCAAACCAAACTCTCATTCCCTAGGGACACTCTGCATAGTCTTATCTCAGTGTCTTTTTTCAAATGCTTTTCTTAAAGTTACTTGTCTTCAATCGTGTTTTTCTCATGAAATCTCTTGCACCACCTGAGCTCTTCTGTCTCTTTTTTTTTCCCTCCATTAAAGATGAAGATATAATAAAAATGAAAGCTTCCACCCCTTCCCAAAATGAGTACCAACTTACTCCACAGACAAAACATGAGGAATCACAGTATTTTTTGCTGTACTTTATTCATTATCCTCAAGAAAAAAAGTATATACATTTCCTAGTCTATGTAAAGTTAATCCCTTACACTAATTATTATCCAAGAAATATCTATAAGTACCAACTGAATTATTCAATTTAGTATTCAGTTTAGTATAGCCTTCAGTGATATCAAATAGTGTTTGGGTTTTCTCCTAGTTATTTTGGATCGTTTAAAGAGAGATGCTTGATTAATAAAACACCTCACATAATCTCTTGTAACTAGTAGGTCTCAGCAAACACTGATTTAATAAATGAGTGAATACAAGAAAGGTAAATGAAGAAAGGAGAGAATGGAGGAAAGTTGATTGGTTTTTCGGCTCACTGTAAAGCAGCGATTTTCGGCAGAGTCAGTTTTACTCCCCGGGGAACTTTTGCAAATATTTGGAGACAGTTTTGGTTGTTACAGCTGGGGGTTGGGGTGCATGTGGCATCAGGGCAGCCCCCCACAACAAAGAATTAGCTGGCCAGAATGTCAATAGTGCCAACACTGATAATCCCTGCTGGGAGAATAGTAAGTCAGTAAATGTTGCTTTGTAGGTGTCACAGTGTTTTAAAGGAGAGAATCACATTTACTTTTTTAGAAGAAACTGAATTTAAATATACACAGAGCAAACTAACACAGCTACTTAGAATTAACATAAACTTATGTTCTAAGAAGATAGAACAGTCAGATTCAGAGTAGCTTTTGACAATAATCATGTGTTCTGCTTTTTGATATACTTTCCCCCTGTTTTATCTTAGTCCTTCCTCTACCTAGCCTGGTACATGACGATGTCTGTTCTTGGACACTATAACAACTTTTTTTTTGCTGCTCATCTTCTTGACATTGCTATGGGATTCAAGACATTAAGAACCATTTTGTCATCAGTAACTCACAACGGCAAACAGGTATAATTTTATCTTTTTTTTTTCCCTGCAGAAACTCAAAAACAACAAATAAGCAAACCAGACCTCAAATGACAATGTACCTTTTTAGAATTTGTTGTGGGTTTTTTTGTTTGTTTGTTTTGTTTTTAACAAAGGACCTATACCTTTTTTCTTGTAAACCATTGGAGACTAGTAGATTTAAATTTGTTTGACGAATTACCTGTGTGACCTTGGATAAATTATTTAACATCTCTAAATTTCAACTGCCTCATTTTGTGGAATGGAAGTAAGAAATGTACCGATCATATAGCGTTCAGGGGAGAATTAAATAAAAATATAAATGTAAAGGCCTCAGCATAGTACCTGGCACATATTAAGCCCTCAAGAAATTATTTATATTGTTCCTAATACAGTGTTTGCACCATGTGATACTAAGGGAAACCAAAATATGTTGCAGCACATTTATGTACTAGTTGTTTTGTTAATAAAATACTAGATGCTACATAATTAATTTAATGTAATATTTTAAAACTGGATAGTCATGTGCGCTTATCATCACTTTTAAATTGAACAAAAATAATAATGTTGACAAAGTTGTACTTGGAGGGAAATTGGTCTAGGTGTAGATAATTAACTTAGGTTCTCATGAAACCCAATTATAACGTTAAAACTTTCCATGATTGTGAAACATATTCCAGATGCATACATTTATTAATGCATTCTATATTTATCAAGTGCCCCCTGGGTAACATCGTCTATGTTAATTATATGGATTGAAAGAAGAACACAAAATCATTCTTTTGCAGACTCTTAGGAGCCCAACACATTTCTTTAATCCATGTCCCTCCAAAAAACTTGAACTGTGTCTACCGTTTGACATTATCATGAGCCTTGGTTTTCCAAATTTCAATACATGTTTTTTTACATATGTCACTTCAGTTTCTGAATATGATGAGACTGTGATGTGCTTGGATCCAGCGGCAAAAACTGTAATATGCTTATTCACAAGTTAGTAAATGGTTTTTGAGGATCCAAAATATGTTAAAGAATTAGAGATATTGAATCAATAGTGTGTTTTCACAAAAAGGTCTGGCATAACTTTCAAGCAATTTCTGAACTTTTATTGTATTTTCCTTTTGAAGTGTCAGTTTTTCATTTATAAAAATATATAGAACTTGTTTGTTTCCTGGTGCCTGCCCATGTTAAAAATATATAGAGATAACTTAATACTCCTAAAAGGTATTCATATAGAAATTTACAGTGACATTGAATTTTACATATAGAAGTGAATTAATCCTCTACTAAGATAATGTTTCCTTCAAATAATTATAAAGTAATTTTGAACAGAATTAGGTCATTAAATGCAGTCACAGTCAAGGACATACACGTTCATTGTAATCAGAGGAGGTCTACATAAGAAAAAGCATATTTTGCTACATTTAGAATTTCTGTGATATAACCAAAAATATATTTTCATCAACTTGATGAACATCACTCTTAAAATACACAAATTCTAAAGAATATATCTGTGTATATACCTAAACAGTATAGTTTGGAATTAAAGAAAAAATTGTATAGAGCCTAAATAAGACCTTTCTAACTGTGACATTTAATTTTACATTGATAAAACTAGCCTTCAAAATATCATAATAGATAGCACAATATTTTAAATGTAATTAATATCAAATTGTATTAATATCAATTGTGCACTTGGTGGTGGTTAAAATAGGAAATTATAAATTGTATATATATATTCCTACAATAAAAATTTTTAAATCAAGAATTAATTTAAAAATATCATGGGCCATCAAGCTATGGAATCTTTCGCTTTGACCAGCTCTCTATACAAAGCAAGAGTTCTCAGTTTTAGTTTTTAAAATATTTATATTATATATTATTAACAGCTGGGTGTTCCCAGATTTCAAAAGCAATCCAAATTCCTTTTCAGGTTGTATTTGTCCTTTAGAATGTAATTGAAAAGAAAAAAAAAATTTGCTATCCTAACAAAAATGAGAATTTTTTTTAAGGAGTATAAATCACTCAAAGGAAACAGACCTTCTTAAAATAGAGAAAGAACTTAATGTAGTATCTACTACTATGTATTTAGGTGATAGAAAAAAATTACATTTTGAACTTCTTAATATTGTAAGATCAATTTGGATGTGAAACTAAATCGTAGTTAATTCATACTCTATACTGAACAAGTTTTAGCCAGTTAAATAGTCAAGTTTTGCATAAAATAATCTGGCAACTTGATAAAATAAAGAGAATCTGAAAATAAACTTTTCCATTGGGAAGTAATAAAGGTGCCAACATAATGGCCTGTGGGCCCCTTTAGATTCTAATCAGCAAATCCACCTGACACTCATAGCCTTGCCCTCCCCCACACATCTAACGTGTATTCCAATGTCTTATATTTCTAATACATGTTCAATGTCACATTTCTTTACAGCTTGTATTAACTGTTGGCTTGTTAGCTGTTGTTGTATACCTTTATACTGTTGTGGCATTCAATTTTTTCCGGAAATTCTACAATAAGAGTGAAGATGGTGATACACCAGATATGAAATGTGATGATATGCTAACAGTAAGTTCATTTATTTTGATCTCATATTAATGAAAAATATTCTTTCACCTCCTCAATCTAAATAATTGCATCTTCAGTCTTTAACAACGTGGAATAGAAGATGGTGTACATGGTAAAAAGCCATTGTGATTCTTTAAAAACTTATTTTCCTCAACAATTTTCATTTTTAGCAGAACATACAGGACCCAAGTCTGTCCATTTTCCACATCTATTTGACCAACCTGATAATTAGTAGAATTCCTGAGTAAACTAGTTAAGACCACAAGGATTAGTGTCACCACTTTAGCCTGTTCATATATTCTAGAAGGGCAGGTAAAATTATTTCCTTGAAGAATATTTTGAAGCCTTGTTTATTTGTTCGCTTTAATTATTTTAACTGAAATTACTAAGACTCATTAATATAATAATTCTCTTGATAGAACTGAAAGTTTTTGCTTTTATACTCAGGCTGCTGGGTTAAATTTCCTTTTTTTTTAGCATGGGCAGGCAAACCCAGGTCTCCCGCATGGCAAAAGAGAATTCTGCCACTGAGCCACCATCACACTGCCCTAAATTTCCTTTTCAGTCTTAATTTTCAAATCAACAGATATAAAAGCTTTGATGTTGTTTCATATCACTATCCTATAACCAATATCTTTGATATTAACAAGTCAGAAATTACTATATATGAGATCTTAGATATGAAATGGGAAAATTGAATGAAATCTGTGCTGCTAGGTAGAAAGAGATGGATGTGGAAAGATCATCAATGAGCTCCTACTCAAAATACCTACATAAGAAAGTAAAAGGTTGACATAGTTATACTAAAATTGCTGTAGAGGAAATAAATAGTCCAAAGAATAATGAGAAAAAACTACCAATAGTATAATTAAAAGTTTTGGACTAGATAATGACTAATCAATGGAGCAGAATAGAGAGTCTAGAAATAGATGCAAATACATTTGAAATTTTAAAATGCAGCTTTTGAAATAATAAAATGAAAAATAATTCATAAATGGTATTGGTACCTTGGACAAACTGCTTAGAAAAATGATAAAAATGAATAAAAATCTTGCCCTTTAAATCAAAATAAATTCTGAACAGAACAAAGAATTTCTATGTAAAACAGAAAAAGAAAGAAACAATGAAAGTTAGGATAGAATTTTACTTTTTTAAAATAATAATACTTTTGAAATGAGGAAAGTATGAAATTAAAATCTAAGACCCATGAGTATGAAATTAAAATCTAAGACCCATGAAAGCATTAAAAAAAACAATAACAAACAAAGCCTTAAAGACAAGCAACAAACTGGGGAAATATATTCAACGCTCTAACAAAGGACCAGTTTCCTTGCTTTACAAAGCCCTTTGTCATATCATTTAAGAAGATGTAGAGAAGCTAGTAGAAAAATGCACAAATTATATGACCAGACAATTCACAGTAAAAAGAAGTCAGTCTGGGCAGGCCACGGTGGCTCAGCAGGCAGAGTGCTTGCCTGCCATGCCAGAGGACCTGGGTTCGGTTCCCGGTGCCTGCCCATGGAGAAAAAAAAAAAAAAGTCAGTCTGATTGTATATGTGAAAAAATGTTCTGCCTCTATCACGTTTATAGAAATGCAAGTAAAATCAGTGAATTACCTACCATTTTTAACCCATTGGGTTTGGAAATTTTTAAGGTATATTAATATCTTATGAATTGGTGGGGAAACTAGACTATCATTAAGTTATTGGGGATTTGAATTGATACAGCATCTTTAGAGAAATTTTTTAATATTTTTCTAATTTCTAAATATATATATATATCCTTTTTACCTGTCAATTCTACTCTAGGAATTGACCTAAAAGTTTACTTACAAAGTATCCTTCTATGTGTTCAAGGATGCTAGCTGCTATTGCCAACTGGAAATAATCTAAATCGTTATCAATAGAGTACTCATTAAATCAATTATGGTAAAACCCATACAATGGAAGGCCAGGCAGTTATTTTAAAATGAGGTAAATCTGTATATGCTGATATGAAGAGATATACAGATTATATTTAAGTAAAAAAAGATCCTGAACAGTATTGTGATACGCTCCTAATTTTTTAAGGTTATATATACTTATATACATCTACACATACTAGAGCATATATTTTAGATATGTTAGAATTTACATACAACTTTTCTGGGAATTTTTCTTAGGAAACTGTTAACAAAGATTCCCATCGGGCAAGGTACCAAAGGTAGGGGAGAGAGACTTATGCTTTTCATTTTATATATTTTTGTCTGAGTTAATATATATTTTTTTTACCATATGCATGCTATTTTACTTTTTTTAAACCGGGAACAGTTTCTTTTTCTACCATGTTAAAAGAGAAAGTTTAGTTCAGTTCTTCTCAAAATCAGTCTAACCAGATAGGGAGTTATTTCTTGGCAGGGAAGAGGGAGCATAATCTAGAGACAGCTGACCAGGGGGAATTAACAGGGCAGAAAGAGGAGAAAAACTCTACCCCAACCTGATGTTACATTTGTAATCCCCTGCCTAACTATACTTGAGATTTTTATGCTCAAATCTTTCTTATTTTGTAAAAGTATTTTTCCATCAATTAAAAATAAGTTTTCATCATAAATGATCATTGTTCAATCCTCCTTCTCTATTTTACTGTCATCTAATCACCAGTTTAGAGATCTTCCAGTAAGATTGTCATTCCTAGTGTTTTGTGTTTATCCATTCTTTTTTTTCCCCTCTTTTTTTCAAAGAAAACAAAAATCTTAAATGATTTGCAGGTTATTTAAAAATGTGGAATGTGTAATAGCTTATTGGCATTAAAATTAATACCATTTCCCCTTTTGAGAACCTGGAACAAAGAGATGTTTAATTGGGAGAATGTAGGGGAAAAAACATAATTTGTAGGTTCATATATGGTCGACTGCAGAGCAAATCATGTTCTTATGAAAATAATTCATACTTCAGTTATTTCACATCATTAGCATCATTCTACTGATGTCCTGTCTATGACTTTATGATTTGTGTGTGTTAGTAGTTACCTACTTGGAAAACAAAGAATGTTATAGCTAAAAGGTCTGTGATGATCAGAGCCATTTGAACATAATTTCATTGCAATTACAAATTCAAGTACTTTTGTAGCACTTGCTGTAAGTGATACCGAGGCAGGTGTTATCCCAAGCCATTTATAAATATTATCTTCTGACAACCCTGTGCTACTATCTCCATTTTACAGATGAGGAAACCGAGGAACCTGGTGTTTGATTAACTTGCAAAAGGTCGCACAGTTAAGAAGAGACCAGAGACCAGACTCTCTCTCTTTTTAACCAGTGTGGCTTGTGTGTATGTTTTTCTATGCACTTTTTAAAAAAATTTATTAGAGAAGTTGTGGGCTTACAAAACAATCTTGCATAAAACACAGGATTCCCATATACCACACTATTGTTAACACCTTGCATTGGTGTGGTACTTCCGTTACAATTGATGAAAGCGCATTTGTTTATGTGTACTATTAACTATAGGCCATGGTTTAACTTAGGGTTCCCCGTTTGTGTAGTGCGGTTCCACGGATTTTTAGAGTTTTTAATCTATTACCAGCCAAGAGCACCGAAATATATATCTGAATGAGACCAGACTCTAACTATTACTCTGTGCTCCCTTAAACATTAATTCCTTTAATACTTGTGATTATTTCGGTTCACTAAATATGTATTTAGCAGATTGTTGTTCCAGGTACTTACTTGTTAGTAAGTTACTTGTTAGAGATACGGAATATTCCAGCAAAGTCCTTGCCCCTAAGGAAATTTCTTTTTAAATGCTTTTCTATAAACTCTGATATGCTCATTATTTTTTTAAGAAGATCATCCGAAAGAAAGAGTGCCCCAGAAATTCCAGATATTTGGGGAAAACTTGCAAAAATACCTGGTCAACATTTCCTATCACATGTAGAACTGCTGCTTAATGATACTACACTTTAAGCCAATAGTTGATTTAAAATCACCCTTCCCTTTAAATGCCACATTTGAAAAGCTTTACTGTAAATTGCTAGTGACTAAGGAATCAAAATAAGTTTTTAATGAAACATATCACTGGGGTGGAAGATACAGATATGAATATAGATCAAAATGTTTTAAATAATGCTACAGATCCATTTTATGGCTGAAACAGAAGACATACTCTTTGATATAGAGTTTTTTTCTCTGATTAATTGCTGGGCAAAATAACCTAAGTACCCTGTCCCTAGAGCTCCTTCCCTTTGCCTGGTTTTCCACAGCATCCTGGATTTTAGGCCCACCTATACCCCCTTTTGGTAACCATGTCCTATCCTTCCTTCTGCTGGATTTTCAAACTGGACAGCCCAATAGAAAAAAAAAATGATATTTTTTTCTTTTGCTTTGAGCAGTTACTAGAAAATCAGATTCAGTGCAATAAGACTGGTTACTCTACACAGTTGTCACTAACCCGACACTGCCCCCTGCCTTCCCCCAGACCCCTGGCCCTAGGCTCAGCTCCTTTAGACAGCCTCCATCTCCTTTTCTGAGTGCTGCCCTTAACCACATCTGCCCCACACATTCCCCTCTTAACACCCGAGACCCTAAGGACATGGGGGCGGCGGCTGGCCAGAGAGCAGGGAGGGAAGGGGAAGGCTGACAGAAGGAATGAAGTTACAGAAACCACGATGGGTATTAACAGCAGGCCGTTCCACTTACAGTGGCTCCAAGGAGATTCATTTACATTCCAGGAAACATACCAGATAATGTTTCTAAATCTCAAAATCCACCAGGCTATGGTCAGGAAGTTTCCTTGGTTCATTCATCGATGAGGGCGAATTGCTCACAGTGGGTGGAAAGTAAAGCTCTGTTCTGATTGCGATAGTACGGCTATCCCGGACTGATTTAGGGTAGTAGAAATAACATGCAACCTTAGATCCGGCGCTCATAGCGTAATCCAGACCTCTGCGCTACCTGGTCCTTCCTTCAATCATCATGCATTCGTATTTAAACCTATTCAAGTTGTAATAATAGTATTCTTAGAGGATCATATTTGAATTTCACTCTGTGTGAATTTCCATTGCTTTGTTGATTGTGCTAATGTGCTTATGAGAAGAATCCATGTATTATTTGGTCACCTGGTTGACTTTACACAATTATGTGGGATATATATACATATATATATGACAGAAATCTGCCCCATTTTTGCATAAGGGCCTTTTAAAGTTTAGAATGAGCTTGATATTTAGCTAAAAGTCTGTATTTTCTTTAGTTTGAGGAATTTCTGTCTTTATAGTACGACTATTGATGACTAGCTCCATTTTAGATGTTTCTATTGCTACAGATAATAAATTTACTATCTTGCCTTTTTCTGTGTGAGGTTGTGAACATAAGTATGTGTCTTGGATTTTTCCTAAAATAGCCTCCTTCCTGCAAGAAAAAACTCAGTTCTGGGACTATATAACCTAATCTCAGCTCCTAGGTCCTTCACAACTGTGTTCTGCTGCTAACACACAGAGCTGCAAAGGTCAGTGTAGCTTTGAACAAGCCCATTGCTACTAGCAAGATAAATGACACTGTATCTAGATGATTGTACTTAAAATCTGATACATCAGAGGCCACATTACCTAAATCAGTCTTACAGTCCTAGGATCTAAAAACCCCTTTGACATTGCCTTTTATTAATACTTGTACATCAACTTCTTAAAAGGCCAACAAAACTAGATATTTAACTGATCATTTGTAATACTGCTTATTAGAAATGGAGACTTACTAAGAGCAACAATCTAACAGGAAAGAAACTTGTAATATGAAATTATTGATTAAATTTCTTTAATTTAGTTCTTAAAAGATAATCGCTTTATGACCATCTTTTAAGCATTTCCTTTACACAAGATAAAATCTGGTATCCAACTTTGAAATATGTCTTTCCTCACTTATATCATATTTTGTTGGTATGATTCTGAGTCTCCCTTGCTTTTGTTGTTTCAGGTTGGTTCTTCTGGTGTGAAGGAACATTTTAGATTTTCACATGTAATTCTCCTGCCAGTGTTTCATAATTTACAGCAGGTGGCACTATAGCTGCAGTTTTATAGACTCAGCTGATTCACAAAAGGATATTTTTTTTTTTTGGTCATGGTGTTTTGAGCCTAAGATCTAATTAAACCAACAGTAGCCTGATAGAATTTGAACCTCCCCTCCAAGAATGTAGGAGGAGAAGATGAAAAATGATCTAAAGTCCAGGGTAAAATTATGATTGTGGCTAGGTAGTCAAGGAAACTGACTACAAACATATAAAACAACATACATCTAAAAAAAGTGAGTCTTAATCTGAAATGCGCACAGGAATCATCAGGGCAGCTTTTTGTAAATTCACAAGTCTGTGAGGCCCCATATCTGACCTACTAAGTGAAAAGTTGCAAGGAAAGTAACAAGACCTGTATATTTTGGAAAAAAGATTTCCAGGTGACTGGGATGAAGAAAGCATCCCCAGAGTAGCAACCTGCTTAGGTAATTATTCTAAATCACTTTTTACCCAGTGTTCCCAACAAATAAGCTCTCTCTCTCTCTCTCTCTCTCTCTCTCTAATTCTCTGTTCTCTCTCAGAATCTTTCACTGTCTCTCCTTTTTTTGTGTGTGAGAATTAATATCTTATAAGTATCATCACCAGTCCACCAGATCTGGCCTTCAGTGCTCCCTAAAAGTAATATAAACAAAGATTAATCTCAGAATGTATCAGTTTAGGAGATTGATGTGGGGGGGAACCACAGAATATCAAGTCTGGAGAATTAGCGTTGCCTATTCCCAATTTTGGTAGAGCCAGACCCCCTTCTTAGAGTCACATTCTCTGAGCAAAGTATATATTTCTGTCTTTAAGAATTATTTCTTTCCAATTTCCAGCTCCTCTTTTAATGTCTAAGCTGAATCTATGAAAAAGGAGATGGAGGAAGAGGGTTTTATTTTCAGGAGCAGAATGGGCAATTAATAGCTTGAAGCCTGACAGCCCCAAGTTGGCAGGCAGTCATTAAACTACCTTGTATTTCACCATCTATCTGCTTCTTTCTAGGGACAGGCAGGTAGTGAAGATCAGATTAGGAAAATCAATACCAAAATCTAAAAGGTAAACCGTGAATTTCATGATTTTTAAGTTTTTTATTTTACTGAGCCTAAATAATCAAATCCGCAAGACTCTATCTTTTCAGCATAGCCGTAAGTCTGTTGAAATATACCGATGCCCCTTCCTCAGAGCTCTCAGGGCTGACACAGAATGAAGGGGAGTGATGAGATAGTGAGGTTCGCCAAGAGAGGCTGCTTAGATGGCTGCCAAGAGATCTGAAAAGAAGGAGACATTTACTTTGGTACTTTAGCCTCATTCCATGGTCTTATTCTCAAATTTGCATGTCTAGACATGGAAAGCAAATCATTCTCTCTGAGACAGACTCACATTAACCAGTCCTCATATGAGTTTGATGTATATGTCAGATTACCAACATATTACTCATTAGAGTTCATGCAACAAGTCCACACATTCTGTTCCCTATAGAAAAATAAATCTGTGTGGGAAATGAAATTTTAGTCCAAAAAATCCTGGTCAGTAAGGTCCAGAGCAAGGGGAGTTAGCTAGATCACTGAAGGTACCAGTGCTATCAAATACAGCTTCTCAAACAAACAGGGACAGGGAGACATAAGGCATTCCAGAGCCTGGATTGGACAAGGCAATGCTATACTGTTTGTCCACAGTGGGTACTGGTGTGGGGATTCAAGGAACCAGACTTAGAGA
>PVIY010009643.1:0-71918 GCA_004026745.1 Myrmecophaga tridactyla
CTTTCCCTGGGGTGACTTCTTTCTGCATCTCCAAAGGCCTGGGCTGAGCTGCCTTTGAAGCTAATATCTTTTGGTTCTTTTCAGATTCTTTTCATTTCCCCAGAAATGTTACTGTGTTTTGCTTAGGAGGTTTGCTTTTTTATTTATTCTATTTTGGCACTTTTAAGTTCTCTTTGGGTTGTTTGCTTGTTTGGGTCAGTTTCTGAAAATTCTTAGAAACTATATCTTCAAATATTGCTTTTGCCTTATTCTTCCTATCCTCCTCTTCTGGGACTCAAATTGCACATGTACTTGATTATCTCAATTTTCCCATTTGTTTCTTAAATACTCTTCTGCATTTTAAATATTTGTCTCTTTTTCCTGCCATTTGGAAATTTTCTCCAAACCTATTTCCAGTTCACTAATTCTTCAGTTTTGCCTATTTTACTGTTGAACCAATCCATTAGTTTCCTAATTTCAGTTTTCATGCTTTAAATTTCTGGAACTTTCATTTGCTCTTTTATTTTTTTTTTATGTTTCTTATAATCTGCCAAAATTTACAATCTTATCACTTATCTCAGGGAAAATAATAAGCACAGTTTTTTTAAACTCTTAAAAGCCGCCAGAGGTACTAGGAATGATATCAATTTTGAGATCATTTGAAACTTGAAATCAATTTATGGGACAGCCAATCTGCTTATTGTTCACCCAAGTTTTCCCCATACTCTTGAGAGCTTGTCAAAAGCACTGCTTAGCTTTTCAAACACTGAGCTTTCTCTTTGAGAATCAGGCAGTGCCCCTAGTATAAAAGTGCCACCAAACACCCACCATATTTAAATTTCTACCTTTAAATATTGACCTTTCAATTTTTTACTGCCTTTTTTAGCTCTGCGATGTTTCCATGTAGATGAAAAAAAATATTCATCCATCTTTTGAAGTAGTCTTCAGTATGAACATTGGTCCAAATGACCTATGCTACTATGTATCCAAATACATTAGAAGAATAATATAGTATAATAATTTATTTACAACAAATGACACATTATAAAAATAATGTTCATTAAAATTTTCCAAGCTTTTGGTGACTTCCTAAAGCCCCAGTAGTCACTTAAATTCGGGAAGCAAAAATTCAAGGATTTCATATTCATTTGTCAGAGTCACTTAAAGATTTAGCTTCAATACTAGTCTTCTTCAAGACACCTTATCTGTCTCTGCCTTCCTTTGGCTCAAGAATCAAAAACAAACAATCCTTGACAGTATGTGCAGTGCCTCAATGACTCATAGTGAAACTTCTGGTTCTGTTTGGTCCCATCCTAGTCACTAAGATGCTGCCTAATTCCCCCAACCTTACTTGAGGGTCAAGGACTGTTGAACAGAGTTTTTTCTCTAGATGATACGTTGGTAAAGAATCCATACTTAGAAGAATGTCAATTTTCATCCCCTTTTTTCTTGTTTCGCTAGTCCTTGGAAGTAAAATATTGTTTCCTTTATTGCATTCAAAGTCTAGGGTATCTTTCCTCCTTTTTTCTAATCAGTCACTTTTTTACCCTCCATTTCCTCTTCTCATGCACCCAGATCCACTTTTATTTGGCCTTAGGCTGCTCTGTAAGTCTGTGATTGAATTCTTTTGTCACATACTTACATAAGAGTCTTTATTCCTGTTTGCCCATGGACAAGTGGGACTGTGGAAAAAGTAACTTGGGAAAGCAATGTGAAGAGGAGTAGGAAAACACAGAGACAATATGTGAGTGAATATTTACATAAACCCTACATTAAACTTATTCTATTTATGTATCTCAGAGTCTGTAAAGAGAGAAAAAGTAGACTACTCTTTATGTCTACTAGATGCCAGACACCATCAAAAAAATGTTTACATTTATTAAGGACCACAATTCTTTAAGGTAGATCTTATAGATGAGGAAATTCAACTTCAGAGAAGTTAAGTGATTTGCCAAAGGTCATATAATAAGAAAGAAAAGGAGTCAGAATGTAAACCCAATTTTTCTTGATTTCTAACTAGACCCTCATTTTTCTGTTTTGTATTTATACTTTTGTGAGTGATACAAAACTACACATCTTTGGTCTATACCTTTTCTCATTTAAGATTTTATATCTGACTTCCTTCTCATTTTTCACAAGCCTAAATATGTAGAGCTGAAGAATTTTCACAGGCAACAAGTAAATCCATATTAAAAATTAGTAACTATTAGGTCAAAGTAAGACCCTGTTTCTTATCTTATTCTCTCTGTCTAGCCAAAAATTGGGACAAAAAAGGGGGATTGGTTTGCTTTTTAATGCTTTGTAGATGCTAATTCAAGTAAATAGTTGCCTCAAAGTACACAAAATGTTGTGTAGTTGTTATTTAAACAGGATTGTTGGAAAAGGAGAAGGAAGATTTATATAGTGGATAGGCTTATAAAGAAGAATATTGATCATATTTACATCTGATAAGAACTTATTATTGGGCAGGTCTCTAACAGAGAGCTTTGCATTTATTATCTAATTAATAATGACATGGGTCATTAATCTTCATCTCAGCTCTATGAAATAGCTAGTATATTGTCCCCATTTTGTAAATGATGAAACAATGTGGAGGAGACATGAACATAACTTTAATGTAATGATATTTTTTAGTAGCACTGTTTCTGCTTTAGATCAGTGATTCCAAAACTTTAGCATGCACATGAATTATTCTGGAATTTTATTAAAATGCAGATTCTAATTCAGTAGGTCTTTTATGGGACCTGAAATTCTGCATTCCAATAAGTGCCGTGAACTATATTTTGGGAAATATGGCTTTAGATCATTAATTTTTCCTTCATGGTATTCTCCATTTCAAAGAGTCTTCAAAGTATATTTATGTGAGGTAAAACTCAACAGAGTATTAAATATATAAATTTATCAAATAAACATTTGAGGATCAAATACATTTCAAAGGTCAAAAGACTAATTTCATGAAGACAGTTCTAGTTTAAAAAAAAATTAAGTAGAAACATCTCCCTTTCTCCTCTCTTTCAAAATACTTTCCATGCACACAAAGTACATTAGCATCTATGCCCTATACACAGACAAGTAACAAAAGATATAATTTATAAAGCATTTACTATGTTCCAAAAACTATACTAAAAGTTTTAAAAGAATTACTTCATTTAGGGCTATTAGCAACTTAATGAAGTGTTATTATTATCCAAATTTTTCATGTGAAGAAATAGGAGCATTAGGAATTCAATTTTCCAATGTCATTAGCATTGACTAAATTCTGAGTCTTCTGATCCTTGTCTACCAATCTTACCATTCATTCTTGCTTTATGCTTTGCTTCCTGTATATTAAACAGAAAGATCCTTCTGAGTTAGCATCTTGATGCAGAGTTCACAGTGGGAATCTTACAAGATAGGCTGCTGCAGACAGTGAAATAAAACAGTCAGCAAGAGAAGAAGTAAAATCATTGTCAAGCCATTACTGGATTATAATATGGCCAAAATCACAGCTAGTAATGTTATACTGAGGTTCCAGCAAACAAAAGAATGAGTGACAGGAAGAGAATATGGGAGGCTACAGAGTAGGAATGTTCAAGTACATGAAGCTGGTTATAGCAAGAGTCAAATGATAAATGAAAGAATATTGGCAGCCCATGTGGTTTTGATGCTGGCTGGATAATAGAGCAGCATACCTGATAATTGATAACTTAAACAACTGTGCAATCTTAAACTTTGTACTTTCTGCATATAACTCTGGCTTCCCATTCTATCAATGTCTCCAGGGACTGACTCACCTTTCCTGCTTTTATCCATATATTGGAACAATACCTGACTCAGACATTGTTCCATAAACTTTAGAAGTTGTTATAGCCATGTATTTGTTTTCCAAGATCATAAATGGTATGGCTTCAAACAAAACAAATTTAATATTTTACATTTCTGTACACAAGAAATCTGGTGGGGGTTATGGAAATACTCATTCATATTTATGGCAAAATTCAATTCCATTTGGTTGTTTCCTTGCTGATTTTAGGTTGAGAACCATTCCACTTTCTAAAGACCACTCACAGTCCTTGGATCATGTCCCCCTTCCTTTGACTTCAGAGCCAGCAATGGTGGCTAGAATCCCTCTCATGTTTCAAATCCTCTCTGCCTCTTCTTCTGTCATATCTCTCTGACATCTTTCCCCTCTCTCTTTGACACTTGCCAAGAAAAAAGTTTTCTTCATTTAGGGATTTTTGTTATTAGATTAGGTGTGCCTGGATAATTCAGGGTTCTCTTCCCATCTCAAAGATGGAATCACATCTGCAAAAATCCCTTTCTAAGCAATTTCACTTATTCACAGGTTCTGGGGATGAGGATGTGGGCATCTTTGAGAAACCATTGTCCTGTTACCACAAGCCTACTATGTGGGATGCACTTATTTTAGTCAGGTTTATTAGCCACAAGGAAAGAACACACTAGTCGAAACATAAAATAAATTTGTTAGTGGAAGTTAGCTAGCTCTCAGAAGTTGCAGGACCGTCAGAAAGTTGGACTTAGAAGTTATACAAAGAGAAACAATATCCAAACTATGCCATTGATCTGCTCATAGGCATGGCAGTTGAATAGGCATTGTGAATGATGACCCTGGTATCCTGTCCCCAGCCACTTTGCCATGGGTGCTTCTCAGATTCGGTGTCTATACCAAGATCTGCCACATTCACCTGGTATTAGTTTTTCAAAGAGCCTTGCTTCCTCTGTTTTCTCCTTGTTGATTGTGGGGATACATTTCATTGGGGGAATCTGTCTCAGCTTCAATGGAGGCTGCAAAATTCAATGTTGGATTCTTTTGTATTGTCAATTTTACCAAATTTAGAGCAAAGATAGAGAAAAATGTTCGATCATTATTATGCCACTATATCCTCTATGATATTCCTTCTCAGATTGTTTTTGTTTCCCAGCTGCTAAAAGAAGTACTGTACAATAAGTTGACTTAACTACAGGAATTAACTGGCTCACCACTTCAGAGTCCAAAAGGCTTCTTTCTCCCCAGGATCAGTATCTTCTGGATAGCTAGCAATCCTTGGAAATCCTTGGCTTTCCTGTCACAGGGCAATGCACATGGTGCTATCTTTTCATTTCTCTTCTAGGTTCAGTCGACTTCTACCTTCTAGCTGCTCCCCATATCTTCTCTTTCTCTGTGGTCTTCTCTGTAAGGCCTCCCGTTATACAATTAAGAATCAGCTTGCTTCAGCTGGGCCTCACCTTAACAGAAGTATCTTCATCAAAAGTTCCTAGGTACAATGAGTTCAGAGCTACAAGATTGGATTAAGATGAAGAAGATGTTTTTTCTGGGGTGCATAGCTCCGAGCCACCAAACAGGTGAAGCTCTAAGAAAAGTAATACCAGCCTGGATGCATCTCATCACCAAAGAGGAAGGAAAATGGTTACCCAGACTACTTCAATACCCTGAGCATTCTACTTCCATTCTGCTAATAAGATTCATAGTTGTATTTTGAAGAGATCACATCATTTAAAAAATCAATAACTCATAGAATCATAAAAGTTAAGTCTCAAATATATCTTAAGAGCTCTCATAAATCTTCAGTAGGGCTGGTTTTGATGTTTTTGATACTCATAACAAATATGAGTGGAATTTCATAACAACTTAGGATGCTTTTCCTCAATTCTAGGACCCCGAAGCCTCCATTGAATGACACTAATATTAGTCTGTGTTGCATACAAGTTTTAGATTACAAACTATATTAATCACAGTAATATTTTCTATCATAGCTGATGTTCATAAAAATACTACACAGATAGAATACCTACTGTCATCTTCATTATGCTGAGGAAAAATTGCTTCATTTTAAGACAGAATAAATAAATAGGTTAGTACCAAAATAAAGGTCTTTTGATTTCTAGCCTAGTACCTGAATATTGCACCCTAGAGAATTAATCATATAATCTTATTCAAATAATTTCTACATTATATATACAATGTTTCAGAAGCAACCTTGACCTGTTTAATTTTCTGTTCTATTAGCATAAAGACTAAGTGTATCTTTCTTCTTTAAACCATTAGTGAATGATTTTTAATAGGAAATATATTTACAACTATTGTTTATTTCTTGATATTGTTTGTAATAGTGGTGCTTTTTCCACCACGTGATCCAGTCTTCCTTAAATAATGATTACATTTTGAATTTAGGCAGGCTTAGATTTAATCTCCTCCCTGTCTTATTTTCCTCCTCTCTATCTCATGGAATTATATTGATAATTAAGGAAGATAAATTTATATCACTCAGTTACTATTAATTCAACAAAAGTTTAACACTAGAAGGGAGATGTTCTAGTTTGCAAGCTGCTGGAATGTAATATACCAGAAATGGAGCAGCTTTTCAAAAGGGGAATTTATTAAATTGCAAGTCTATAGTTCTACAGCTGTGAAAATGTCCACATTAAAGCAAGGTTATAGAAATGTCCAAACTACTATATCCAGGTAAAGACACCTTGATTCAAGAAGGCCAATGATGTTCAGGGTTTCTCTCTAACTAGAAAGGCACATGGTACATAGTGACATCTGCTAGCTTTCTCTCCAGGCTTCTTGTTTCATGAAGCTCCTGAAGACATTGTCCTTCTTCATCTCCAAAGGTCTCTGGCTGCATGGGCTCTTGTGGTTCTCATGGCTCTGAAGCTCTTTCCAAAATGTTTCCTTCTTTTTTTTTTTTAAGGGCAGGCACTGGGAATCGAACCTGGGTCTCCAGCACAGCAGGCGAGAACTCTGCTACTGAGCCCACCCCAAAATGTTTCCTCTTTGGGATTCCAGTAAACTAATCAAGACCCAACTGGAATGGGCAGAGTCACACCTTCCTCTAATCAAGGTTAATATCCACAATCGGGCTTGCCATGTCTCTGTTGAGATAACATAATCAAGTTTCCAACCACAAGATGGATCAGGATTAAAACATAGCTTTTCTGGGGATATAATCCATTCAAGTCCACACAGGGGATTAGAGAATGCTTAATATAATTCCTCACATAATAGATGGGAAACGAGTAGCCCAACTGGTTAACTGATGAGTATGGGTTCAAGACAGTTAACAACCCATATCTGCTCACATTTGCTTCAGGACTTTTCTTTAGAACAATGACATGAACTGTTTTAGTCTGCTAAAATTGCTAAAATGCAATATACCAGAAATAGACAGACTTTTAACAAGGGAGATTTATCAGTTAAAGGCTCACAGTTTGAGGCCATGAAATGTCCAAGTCAAAGCATCATCAGATGATGCCAGACTGCTCTGTGAGATGACAAGGCACATGGCATCTGCTAATCTCTCCCTTTTCTTCTGGGTTTCATTGCTTTCAGTTTCTGGCTTTATGGCTTTCTTTCTGTTTCTGTGGCTTTTTCTCTTAGCTTTTGTATATTTGTCTGATTTTATCTTCCTATAAAGGACTCTGGTAAGATTAAGACCCACCTGAGTCATGTCTCAGCTTAAATAAACTAGTCAAAGGGTCCCCCCCACACACAATAGGCCTACACCCACAGGAATGGATTAGCTTTAAGAACATGATCTTCTGAGGTCCACTCAGCTTCAAGCTACTGCAAAGGGCTTTCTACTAGAAAACTTCCCTGGAAAATTTACTACCTCCCTTGAATCCTTGCCCCTAGCCATGAGGTCTCAACAAGGATCATGATATATGAATAAGCTATAATATAAATGCATTTCCATTAATAAGAAATGATGAAATCAAACCACAAGAACAGATCAAGTGACTTGAGCAAGCTAATCACTAAACATAGCTAATTAAATAACAATATTTGAATTCACTGAGAAATAATAATCCATAATCCATGGATTATGACATTTTATTCTGTCACAAATTCCAAATAATCACTAGAGGACAGAGTGTGAACTCAGTCACTTGGGCTGAGATTCGTGCTCTTTCCAGTTCTTAGCTGTGGACCCATGCATTCACTCAATGAATCAACAATTCGTTATTGAGCAAGCACCATCCAAGGCCTTAAACTAGGTGCAAAGATGGTATGCAGACAGCAACAATCCCAGTCGTCACAGAGATTATAATATTGGGAGATGGTAGTTGCTGGGTGACAGCCGTTAAAGAAGTACACACGTATTTCATTGCAATATGAATGAGAGCTACTACAACTGTATAATTTATACTCTGTAACACATCTATTCTTGACGCCCAAACCTGGAAACCTGGTTTTCTTAAAAGAAAACCATATCTCATGCTCCTCTTTTATTATTTTATTTTTTTAAAGAAGAAAGTGCAAACCATATTCAGTCCAGAGGCGGTTTAAGGATGCCAAGTAATAGAAAGAGAAGTTACTTTCCAGCATGCCAGTGAACCCTTTTGCTAAACATCCCTTTTAATTTGAAACTTGCTTCTTCTGATTTCTTATAGCTGGTCAGACATCACTGCACACTCAACCACCCTAAATCTAAAACAATAGACTCATTGGCAACGTGTGGTAATAATTGTGTCTGGTTATCAGCATTGAGTTATAAGAGTTGCCTCAGAAAGTTAATGCTCATGTATTTTTTTTTCTGTGTTTTTAAATGAAATTTTATTGAGATATCTTCACATATCATACAATCCATCCAAAGTATATAATCAATGGCTCACAATAGTATCATATAATCGGGTATTCATCAGCACGATCATTTTTAGAACATTCACATTACTCCAGAACAAGAACTAAAAAAAGAAAAAAGAAAACCAAACATCCCATACTTCTTACCCTTCCCTCTTATTGACCACTAGTATTGCAGTCTACCCAATTTTAAGACTTAGAATAGAGGTTGGTTAACTAAGACAGTGTAGTACTGACATATATATCAGTGGAACGAAACAAAACATCCAGAAGTAAATTCATACAAATACAGGCACTGACTTGTTTTTCAATGTAGTTGTACAAGCATTATCAAAAATAAGGGCTACTAGATTACAGTTCAAAAACTTCAGGTATCTCCTTCTGGCTATTTGAAAACGTTAGACACTAAAAGGAAATATCTCTCTAATGAGTCAGTAGTCTCAGTCATTTGTTAAATATTAATTTCTCAGTTACACCTCTGTTCTAGTTTGTTAACTGCTGGAATGCAATACACCAGAAATGGAAAGGCTTTTTAAAAAGGGGAATTTAGTAAGTTCCTAGTTCACAGTTCTAAGGCTGAGGAAATGTCCCAATTAAAGCAAATCTATAAAAACGTCCAAATTAGGGCATCCAGAAAAAAGATACCTTGGTTCAAGAAAACCAATGCCGTTCAGCATTTCTCTTTCAACTGGGAAGGCAATTGGCAAACATAGCAACAGTCTGCTAGCTTTCTCTCCTCGCTTTCTGTTTCATGAAACTCCCCGGGAGGTGTTTTCCTTCTTCAGCTTCAAAGGTCACTGGCTGGTGGATTCGCTGCTTTGTGGTTCTGTTCTTTCTTGTGGCTCTAAAAAGGGACTCTTTCCAAAATGTTTCCTCTTTTAAAGGATTAATAATTGGAGTTACAACTCCATGGAAGCTATCTGATCAAAAGTTACCATCCACATTTGGGTGGGTCACATTTCCATGGGAGCAGTCAAAATGCTCCCAGCCAGCAACACTGAATGAGGATTAAAGGACATGGCTTTTCTGGGGTCCATCACAGATTCAAACCAGCACAACCTCCTTCTCATTTGATCTTTCTCTCAGTCTTCAGTGATATCAGGCAATGGCCATTTTAACTTCTTTGTGCTGAAAAGAGGTGTTGACCTTCTGGGGTAGAGGGATAAAACTAGCTATTGTTCCTGGAGAGACTGGCACCTCTGGATTTCAGGACTTATCTAGTCTAGGGTCAATCCAGAGGTCTAAAGTCACTGAAAAAAATAAACTTACTAAGAAAAAATTTTATAGCGACCTACACAAGTCCCAGGGCACTCCCTAAGGTTTCCAGGAATACTGTTAGTTGGGGCACAGCATATTGTCATATATTTGAAATATACTCCCAAAGCTTGCATGAGAGTAACCTGCAAAATGACTTCTCAACTCTGTTTAAAATCTCTTAGCCACTGAAATCTAATTTTGTTCCATTTCTTTCCCCACTTTTGGTCATTCTCAATCCCACAATGCCAGGACCAAGCTCATCCCTGGGAGTCATGTTTCACATAGAGGGGAGGGTGGTGAGTTTGTTTGTAACATTGGCTTAAAGAGAAAGAGAGAGGCCACATCTGAGCAACAAAAAGTCTCTCAGGGGGTGTCTCTTAGGCATAATTATATGCAGACCTAGTTTCACTATTGTAGAAAGAAGTTTCATAAGGGCAGTCCTCAAGATTGAAGGCTTGGCTTATTAAAGTGGGAGTCCCTAATGCCTGAGAGACTATCAGGAATTCCCCAAGTGGGGAAGTTTAGTAGTTCTACCTTTTTACCCATTCACTAAAGTGACTTTGCAAGTATGTTTTTACTTTTTGGCCACAATACTTGGAAAGCATCTGGGTATTATTTTAACTTGGACAGAGTAAAATTATCTCACTCCTTACTCTAGGTTCCATGCAATTAATTTGTTTAAATAAACTGACCAGACAGGTTAAATTAGATAGTGTGATTCAGATAATTTAAATTTTGGACCAAATATACATCTCTTTCTTTGGTTTCCTAAAGAAATTAAAGTTTTAAATACAGACAATATCATCCTTTACCCTATATTATGATTTACCTTAGTCCTAACAAGGTAAATTCATTTCATTCATTGGAGTCTGATTTTTTTTCAGCTTCTTATGTATGGAGAAATGCTGTACGGAGTAACGCTGACGTTCAGAGCTGCAGAACTCTAATTCTGAGTCCCATGCCCACAGATACCCAATGTTCCAGGAAATGACCAGGTTATATACAAAGAGCACAGCATCTCAGAATTTAGAAATAACAGCTAAAATTCAGTAATAGATGTGACTTCTGTAAGAGTTTACAATCTAGGAACCATTACAATGAGCCTTATTTGAGCATTCTATACTCCTTTATCATTGAGTACACAATCTCTGCCCATTCTATCCCTATAACTCAATAACTTATAACTCAAGTTCAATTCTCATAATTTGCTCATTACGGTCAGCTTATATTAGTGAGACATACAGTATTTGTCCATTATTTTTTCTGGTTTATGTCCTCAGGGTTCATTCTCCTAGTTGCATGTCAGACAAATTCATTCCTTCCTGAAGCTGCTCATGGTTCTATCACATGTATATACCATGTTTCAACATTCTGTTCATCAGTCAATATACCTTTAGGTCACCTCTATCCATTTAATGCTGATCATTTAAAGCGAGTGGATCAGTGCTAATATTTTTCCATAAAGCCAATTAACCTTTGGCAGATTTTTACCCTATTTTGGTTGCTCTAGATTCCATTATATGTTACTTCAATGGTTAATAAATATAACCTGTTAGTTTTACCTACCCATCCTAAAACAATACTATAACTTGTGATGCTAGAATTTAGTACCCTAAATAAATAAGCCTTCAGGATGATCCTCTCTGTAGCTAAACATTGAATATTTTTTTCAAAAATACATGTTAACTTATACTCAATCTGGAATACTTTCATTAAATCAAACCCATTTTATTGCCTCTGAAAATGATCAATATGCCCTTAAATGTTCTTTTTTTTAATTTTAAAAAAGACAGTATCTTAACATTTTTTGGCAAATTTTCATTCTTTATAACTTTATCAAAAGTTTTTAGATAGTCCCTGAATGAGAATGTCTGCTTTTCTCAAATTAAGTTGCTATGTAAAATCTAATCATTCATGTCATCACTTGTAGTGATTCAACACATTAAAGCTATAGCTCTCTGGCACTGACACCCAGAATCATATGCTTCTCTTTAACACCACAGTGTCTCATTTTGAAGCTGTTACAACATCACTTGAAATGGTTTAGTGTTTATATAATACATTTTCATTTAAAAATATCTCATTTAGAATAAATCATAATGATGCAACTGAAGTAAGATAAAGACAATAACACCCACAGTCAATGAGCATTGATGATATTTTTATTACTGGTATTTCGCCAATGTATTGACATCACTTTGCTGACAGAGATCCAGTTTATAGAAAAGTAAAAGCTCATTATTTACTGTCTCTTAAATACTATGCATAATCCAGGTGTTAAGCATACCTATATTTTAAAAGAACACAGTACTTGGCTTTTGCTGTTTTCTTGAATATTCAAAATGAATTGTTTCTGACTTCAAAAGGAAATGTTCCTTCCACATTTGACAGCATAGACATGTTTGGAAACAGATTTAATATTCAGCAAGTTATAATAGAGCAGGTTTGGCTTTATAAGAACATGTCAGAAAAGTATTTTTTCCATCATGATGTTGCACAAACTAATACACATACTTATTTAAACATTGCAACCAACAAAGAAAAAATAGTTACAAGAGCGATCTGTCATAGCAATTGCTAATGATAAAATCTTTATCTGTTTAGCAATGAGATTCTGTCCAACTAGCTTCTGTGGCTCTCAAGTTCTGCATAAATATAATAAAATTTCCTGGTTTCCATCATGATTTTTGTAAGGCTTTTTTTCCTGGGTGAATATCCAGATTGGCAAACTCAAGCAGATTTTAAAATATCCTTCCCATATATCACCCACACTTGTCCTGCTTGCCTATGGATTGAAGTCTGAGCTCAGAGAGTTGTAACTAAGTTGCTTTTCTCTGCAGAAAAGTTCATTTTGCTTCAGCTGTTGCAGATACTTTCTTTACCACCTACTAATTCAGTGCTTTCCAATTGTTTCAACTTGCTTCCAACTGCTCAGGCACACTGTTCAAGGATCATAGTAAAAGAATCCATAATTTCCAGAAGGCAGATCCAAAATCAATCTTCTCTCTTGACACATTGCATAATTTGTCTCCATGGTTTAGGTATGATAATGTGTTTGTTTTGTCTTTTCAATTCAGGCAGGGAACAATTGATAGACTGGCTTACTTAAAATGTGTTTTTAAAATTTAAACATTTTATTTATTCTAATTAATTATTTTTAATCCTTGTGATTTAGCTTGTTAAATAATTTTAAAAACTCAAAGGATAATCTCTATCTACTTTATGTGCTTGGTTCTTTTCTATATGCAAGGTTTTCTAAAAGAGCATAAAGCAGGAAGAGGATCTTTTAATGCAAATTAAAAACAGGAATTTCAAATCCAACAATATCCCTTGCATACAAAAAAGCAATGAAATAAATCCCATTTGGACCTAATTATTACTATTAGCATATCAATAACGAGGGCTATGTCATAGAACTATAGATTGTTAGAACAGACATAGAGGGACTCTTCAAATTAGTCTATGCTAAAACTCTACTTCCTCACTTTAAAGTAAAGGTAAATGATTCTCTTAGATTTAAATGACCTGGCAAAAGTCAAATGGCTACTTACAAGGCAGAAATTAAAGCCTAGGCTCTTGAATTCTGTGCATTTTCTCCTAAAAACACATATGCAAATCTTTTATTAATTGGAAAATCAACCCCTGGTATACTCCCTTAGCCCATAGATCAGGATCATTATCTTCATAGCCAAATACAAACTACATTACTTAAAAACTGATTGAAACATGCTAAAACACATGATTTTCCGCTTGATCACTAGATTACATCTGACTGTTCACCAATGAAACAAGGAAACATAGTGAAACAGTATTCAGTTGACAAGTCTCTGGCAAATGTGTATGAAAATAATGTAAATGTGTATTCAACTTTTTAAAATAGTAAGCAAGTGTTGAGCGTATGTTTCTTTTACAGAAGAGCACAGTGGCTGAGAACATAATCTCATGAGGCAGAATGACTCAGTTCAGTTTCTACAGTTTGCTCATTTGCAAAATAAGAATACTAACAGTCCTTACCTCACAAGGGTATTCAAAGGATTACGTATGTTAAAATGCCTATGTTGTTGTTGTCGTCATCATTTTCTTCAAAAATGTGTAATGATAAACTATTTTTAAAATCATGATTATATATTGTGCATAATAGTCTATTCTCTATAAATATACATTCATTTTAATAAAACATTTACTAGAAAATTGCATCTGAAGTATTTTTCTGAGTTGAATTTCAAGCCATGAGCAATATGATTTCAACATTAAAAATGTATTGTATATAAATGACTTTAAGCTTCAACAAAAAATAATTGCTGATCAAGGTATTAAAACTTAAAAATGTAAAGCAAAAAGTTATCTCATGTATATTCTCTGTCCCTATGCTGACTTTGTATTCTCTTACTTAGTTGACTTTTCTGCAGAAAAAAAATATTGGACAAGATGATATCTTAGAACCCATCAATCCCAAAGTTTTAAGACTCCAATTCCTTGGGTCTATGACTCATTTTCATAGGTAGCTTTTGCATTCTCCACAATATATAGTAATATGCCCTAATCTTTACTTAAGACATAAGCATTTTAGCTTCTACACATGGGCCGACAATCTCTTGGATCTTCTAGGGCATTTTTTTTTGTCTTTCTGAATTTCAAGTTGTAGTTCTACAATGGATACTGCAGTGGTTTGGCAAAGCAACTAGCTTTGTTGAGAGTAAGAGGACATACAGGCTTTAAATTCAGAGGAAATAAAAGTTACTTTATGAGTTGAGATAGACAAGAGTTTTGTAACTATACGTACAGAACTTCAGCCTTTACAAGGATTGCCTTGAGTGTCGGTTGGGAGAGTGAGGATTGGTTGGCAGTGTTGTTTTTATGTAGGCAGTTTTCTAGAGTGTATGAAGTAGGTCCTAATGTGACCTGGTTCACCTAATGAAGGCAGGCTGCATGCTTGTAGCACATGTTGTTGGTACTTCACTCAGATTACCAGGGACTGCTTTTACTCCAGGGTGCTTGTGCTAATGTCTCACATTGGAGGACACTCTACAGAGGATTTCATTTAACGACTGAAGCCATGTCTCGCCTTCCTGAAACTAACTCAGAATTATAAGAAGAAGCAACCCCTTCTTCTTATTCCCCTACTCTGCAACCCCAAATCAATGAGTAACTAGTATAAAGGTGGTGTTCAAAAGTCCTGCTTTTATGCCTCAATTTCTGCCAGAATGTCTTGTCATTTGTGCTCCAGAGCGCCCAGACAATCAGAGTGAAGCTATATTTTACCTGAAACCACATCTTGTGCAACGCTTTCACCTCTCTATATTGTTTCCTTAACTCTCTTATTGGTTTCTCTAGAGAATCCTCCTTAGTGAACCATGAGCACAAAATTCCCCCATTGTCACTGTGTTTCTGGGTTACTGGAATAAAATAAAAGTTTTGCAGATTTGGAGAAAAGCAAAGACAGATATTAAAATATTTACACTTTGTTCAACCCTTCCTCCCCAAATATCACCTCCCAAGCTTTGGTTTTGTAAATCTCTTTTTACTTTTTTAGAGAAGTTGCAGGTTTACAGAAAAATCATGCATAAAATACAGAGTTCTCGTATATGACCCTATTAAAACCTTTTATTAGTGTGGTACAGAATAATCATGCATAAAATACATTATAAAATAATACATTATTATTAAATACATAATTGGGAAATAATGTATTATTATTAAATACATAAAATACAAAGTTCTCATATACCAGCCTATTATTAAAACCTTTTATTAGTGTGCTGTGCTACATTTGTTACAATTGATGAAATAACTTTTTTTAACTGTACTATTAACTACAGTCTGTGATTTACCTTAGGGTTCACTGTTTGTGTTGAACAGTTCTCTGATTGCTTTTAAATTTTTATTTTAGTAACATGTATACATTACATTCCTTTATAACATAAAAATGTCTATTTTAATCATATTCAAATATATAATTGCACTGTCAATTGTGTTCACAATATTGTGCTATAGTCACCACTATCCATTACCAAAACCTTTCCATCAACCTGAAAAGAAACTCTGCATTTAAATATTTAATTGTTTTTTCAAATCTTAATTATAAATGCATACACAGGTAGGTATTATATAATGTACATTTTATAAAATTAATGTACATTTTAGTATATAACAAACATGCAAATTAACATGAAATTTTAGGTTCTACTTCCTTTCTGTGCTTTGTCTATAGATTTTCTAAAAGTTGAACACCATTAAACAGCATTTAAAATGTGAGGCCATGTAAACAAGTATTCCTGTAGAATCAGATTGGCATTAGATTAAGAAAGAAAGAAATGTAATCTGCTGTTCTTAAAATCTTGCCGTGCGGGCCACGGTGGCTCAGCAGGCAGAGTTCTCACCTGCCATGCCAGAGACCTAGGTTCGATTCCTGGTGCCTGACCATGCAAAAAAAAAAAAAAAATTGCCCCTCAAAGGAGAACCTTCCAAGTCTAAAACAATAGATCTCTTTCTTATCTCCTATCTTCCTGATTTCATCATTAGCTGATGCTGCTTCTCATAGCCAAGGCTTTGTTTCCTTTTTCATTTTGCTGAAGTAACTTCTTGGGCTATTCTTTTGTTTTTTTCAGATTATATCTTTAGTTGGTAACATTCCCTAACCTTACCCCTTTAATAGACTGACCATCACCCCTGAACTCTGGTTGTCCTTCATTGTTCCACATCTTTTTATTAAATTATAGCATTTATCAGTATGTACTGCTGAACCCCATCTTTACTTGGTCACGAAAATAAAATATTACAGTTAAATATACTAACAATTATAATTAGCACATAGAAAGGGGATAGCACTTATAGATTTTAATTATAACCCATTAAAAACAATACTCGCTGCCTAATTCTGAATTTAAAGAAATATAAACCAGGCAACTAAACTTCCACAAATAAGTATGTGTTCCACACTAAGACAGAGCGTGTTTTGCAATAGCACATCATGGACAGATAGAAAACATGTTCGCATTCTTTTTCATTTTTTAAAAATTTCTTATCTATTTCATTTCAGGAAGGCAGGATCAACAAAACTAATCAGTTCTCTCCTCCCAGTTGTAATAATTTAAAATGGCGTGGAACCACAAATCACAGAAACTAGTGTCTCCACTTTGGGGAAGTTATATTGCCCATTGGGAAATTAAATACTCCAAAATGTTTCACACTTGAAACAATGCAAAACAAAACTAAGTGAAAAATAAACAGAACACCTCTACAAAACCCTGTATAACTCTATTTAACCAATCATTTCCACCAGTGGTCCTGGGACATTATATTCAACTAACAACTGTTTACATTCAGCAGAGCAAGAGTTCTGCATACCATATTTTTGGAAAGAAAAAGGAGAGTTTTAGGCCAATCAAAAGTTATTGAAGATTTAGAGCATGCCATTCATTTTTAAACAAGAGGGTCTAATAATAACCAATTCTTGAATCTCCATGATTTAAATACTGGAGGCTGGTTCTCAGGTAGCTTGAACACTAGGGAAAGGAAAATTCATGAAGCTATACAGTTTCTAGTTTCAGAACACATTTACCTCAAATATTAGATATTTCACTTGGTGGACTATTTTCAGACATTATTTCATGAAATGAGGCAATGATATTTTGGCTCTTAAGTAATTATTTAAAATTCATGAAATAACAGTAAATTCCCATGTCTTCAAAAGTCCTGTTTTATTAGAAAAAATATAGAAGCCTAAGATAAAATATAATCACAGTATTTCAATTGATTTTCTGTATTCTTGGAAAGTTTACTGGAATGTGAACAATTTAGCTGAAAAAGTAAAAATTAGACTTACTGTAATCATCTTCAAAATTATTGTTAAGATCAAATAAAGCACAGAAAGGGTGCTGAAAATTACTATAAGAATTACAAAAATTGTGATATAATGGAAAATGCTTAATTAAACTATGACTTGCATTTTGAAGTATCTTAAATTTTTGTTAATGTTAGCATTCTTGTAGAAAATAAAATTTATTCAATGAATATTTTCCAGCTGAGAGTCTTCTATGTGCCAGGCCCTAGTCTAGGGGCTTTAGATATATCATTTAACAATATGGACAAATACCTGTGTGAAATACTATCGTGTTGTATGCCAAAGTTGAATATCTTTACTGTTTCTGCTCGGTAACAAATCTTACCAAGCTTTCTGCTCAGTTACAACCTACCAATTTCAGAATGAGATAAAGTTTGCCAGACAGGGTTCCTAGGTGGCAAACGCTTTATTGTTGCATAACTCACCTATTAGCAAGCACTTGTCTTACAGCTTTGGTTTTTAAACTGTCAGATATTAAAAAGTTAAACTTTGATTTCAGCTTTCACAATGATAAAATTCACTCATTCATTCACCTTATATTTATTAAGTATCTACTATGTTCCAGGTACTGTTCTAAATACTTGGGATATACCACTGAAAAAGTAGACAATGCCCCCGCCTTAGGGAAGTTTAAATTCCAGTACATGATATATGAAGTTGCTACCTCCTTAGTAGAAATTTTTGAGAAAGAAATAACAATTAATATATGAAAACGGCTTAGCACATTGCCTGCAACAAAGTTGATAATCATTAAATGGTAACTAAAAAAGTGATCTTATATAAATTAAATATGTTTTAATATGGGGAGGAAAATGTACTGCCAACACTGATGTACTCTCAAGATGAATAGTTTATTAGTCATGAATTTAAGATAGCACCAATCCAAAATTTATTAAGGTTATTGATGCAAGGCAAGAAGATATTAGGTGAGTTAATCTAAAACCAAATTTCAACAGTTTAAAGTTATAAAACAAAGTATTTCACCAACTGAGACCTTTGTGAATGGCAGCCTTTTTCTCATTAGGAAGCCAGCAGGTAATGACTGGGCAGAATGCAGGGTGAGATTGATTGCCAATCAGCAACACTGCAGACACTGTAACAGAGTATCCAGTAAGATTCCAATTCTGCAGAACAAATTACTGAGAGGATGTGTTTCTGGTAGAAATTGTATTTATATTATTCAGAAGATTGAAACAGACCACCGCGCAGTGGTGGGCTGGTAAATATTTAACACCACTTTCCAAAACAGTGTGGGGGTTGGGGAGGAGAGCTCTGATTTATAGTGACGGCAAATTTCTGTGATGTTATTATTATTTTGTACCATTGAATTTATTGTTAAAGTTTTATTTATTCGGCATTGCCAGGGAATGGAGCAAACTTTATTTTTAAAAAAATAGATATACTAGAAAATATTTCAGACATGCAGAAGGATAGAGACTATATAATAAACACTCATGCGTTCATATCCCGGAAAGAGAAAAAAATTAACTGTTATATTTCCTTCAGGTAAGGATATCTTATAAATTTTCAAAAACCATGCTCTCATAAGAGAAATTAGCTAAAGAAGCATCAGAATGCCATAAATGATATAAAACCAGGTCATGCCTCTAGGTAGCAGAATAGAAAGAGCAAGGTGCTTTAGTCAGAGGCCATGGGTGACAAACTCTAGTCATACTTTGATTTAATCAGGATGATCATGGACAAATCACAGCCTCTCTAAGTCTCAATTGACCACTAAGAAATAGATATAACGTTAACTTCTGTTCTGTCTGAATGATAAGTTAATTGTTAAGTTTATGTGAAATAGCTCATGGATATGATAATAAAACTGTAAAACTCCTTATAAATGTTATTTTTAAGTCCTAGCTCTGCAATATTTTACTGGTCAAACCTGCACCTACCAACCTGGAGAAACAAAGAGAAATGTACATGATCTGTGACCTTAATATGGTGATGATTTCACTTAAATTTATTCACTCAATCCTTAAAACATATCAGAGAGGAAGATGTGATTATTCTCATTCTTATGGTTAATGAAAATAAACTCAGAAAGATTAAGTACGCATGTTGACTGAATGCACATAAGGAATGGCAGAGAAACTCTTCAGCTGAGGCTATCCCATAGGATCTAGCTAAATGGTGTTGGATTATGTAATCTCCAAAAGCTCTCCTAGCTCTAAAATCTCATGATTTTTTTTTCCTCATAAAGGGATTATAGACCATGTGGCCCAAACATACAACTGGCCATGTGACCTAAGCTGAGATGAAGACCAAGGCCCAGAGATGGGGATGAATTTACATTAATAAACCTGAGAGGAAATAGTACAAATGGTTTTCATAGGCAGGTGAGAGATACTACTCAAGAAGATATTACTTAAGCTAGGTAAACTCAAAAAGCTAGGTGTATTAGCTAGGGTTCTCTAGAGAAATAGAATCAGCAGGAGATATCTATAAGTATAAAATTTATACAAGTGTCTCATGTAGCTGAGAGGATATAGAATCCAAGGTCTGTAGGGCAGACAGCAGGCTGGCAGCTCCAATGAAGGTCCTCAAAAACTCTCAGGAGAGGCTGGCTGGCCAAAGCAGAAAGAATGATTATCTCTTCTGAATCTTCCTTAAAAGCCTTCTGGTAATTAGATTAAGTGTCACTCATTACAGAAGACACTCCCCTTAGCTGACTGGAAATGCAATCCACTTGGATGTTGCCAATGTGGTCATGATTTAAGTCCACAAAACGTCCTCAGAGCAACAGACAGGCCAGTGCTTACTTGACCGACAACCGGGAACCACTACCCAGCCAAGTTGACACATGAACCTGACCATGATTCTAGGTAAACTCAAAAATCTAGGTTATGCCATGGTAACTAAGTACATAAGCATCTCAGTGGCATAACAGAACAAAAATTATTTTCTCATTCATGCTACATAGAGGCAGCAGAGGGCTCCACTCATATTAGACACAAATAGGCCTGGCTATAGAAGCCTAATCTTGATTTAAGTTTTCATGGAAAAGGAACATGGGAAATCATGGACTGGCTTGTGAAGTTTCTGTTTTGACCATTTCTTTAGCCTCAAATGGGTAGTAAAGGACAATCTTATTTATATGCCCCAAGGAAGGATAGCTGGACAAATTTAGAAAACACAAATGACCACTGTTTCCTATACTTTGCATTTGTCTGATATCCCATTGGTGGCAAATTTCATTGTTATGCATTTCATCAATGATGACAAAAAGAAGTAACACTGGTGATGACTCAGAAATAAGCATATATCCATATGCAATTTTCATGCAGTGCTTTCAAACTTACCTAAGCACTTTGCTATTCTACCAGGTTCTTCCTGGATAATTAATTAGTTTACCTGATCATTTAATTCATATGGAAAGTAGGTACTCAGTGCCTTGACTCAAATAAGTTAATAATATGAAAATTTAGGCATCAGGCTTTTGCAACCAAAGTAACATTTTGAGGTAGAAACCTCTCATATTCATAAAAAACAACCATCTAATTCAGGGATATCAAAAATTCAGTTCAGGGACAAGGGGAGAAATGAAAGTGAATGCAACAAGCCAAGCATTTCTATTTTCTTCCACATATACACTTATATATCCCACAGGAAATATAAGTAGAAGAACCGCACAGTTTTATTGTCTAAACCAGGACACTTTGGGGAGTGAAAAAGAGCACTGCTATTGTTTACACCAAGACAAGTATAAAGTGAGATTGGTCCACATAAACTGGAATGTACTATAGTCCAAAAGACTTCAGAAGGAAATTATTTATATTATTTGAAAATCAATATATTTGTTTATTTTTCCTTCTATGCCACTATTATATACATATAACAGTTTCAGTTAGAAAAGCATTTATTATTTGTTATTATTATGTAACAAACATTTGTGTACATACTTTATCTCAGGCATTTTTCCACCATTGGTGAGAGAAGTATTAATATGCTTTGGATAAGAATCAGAGAATGGAACTACAGGCTCACAATTCATGCTTAAGAAACATTCAGCTGATATGTTTTGTGATGCTGAAATGTGGCAAATGGCAAATCATGCTCATTTTTGTAGGAAGCTTTAAAAAACATTTCCTATATCTTAAGGCTAAATTATTTACTTCAGTTTTAAAAATCTAAACTATTTTCTGTTAACATTTAAACATATATATATACATATATAAATATAAAATATTCAATATATACTATGTATAATATATACATAAATTGTGTATAATATATTTATATGCTTAAACAAAATATAGACAACATAAATTTTCATCTACACCTTTGGCTTAATGCCCAAGTCTCACTAAATATCCTTTGTTGCCTTAAATTAATTTATCTTAAAAAGAAAAACCAGTGAGAAGGTTGGAACCTCTCTAAAAGTTCAATAAAAACAGAAGAGTTTCATACTAGAAGGAATCGAAATGTAAAAAAAAGAAGATTTTTGAGGCAGAATTTTCCAGCCTTAACATTCTTTGTGTTAGATTTTGCAATATTGTATATAGTTTTCTTTTGTCTCTTTTTCTTTTGAAAAAATAACATTTTTTTAAATTAGTTAAAATATCTTAAATTACCTCAAAGTATATCTAGACAAAGAAATAAGACCTTGAATTATTTGAGGTGGCAAATTGAAATGTATACTCTATTTTTTAAACAGAGAAATCAATTCTTTTAAGTTAGTTGTGAAAAATTTACGACTTTAAAATGACTTGGAATACATAAAGAATTGAATTTAAATGTTTTAATGAGTGAAATACTTAAATCACAAATATGGGTTTAGTTGTGAAGAGATTTAAAAGTTATACTAAAAATACACTGAAGATAAATACAAACATAATAACCTCAGTAAGCGATTCCCTGAAAAATAAATAATATATATGAAATATTCTAAAAGATAAAGTAGTGGTGATGGCTGGCCACCCACCCAGGAGTTCTTGAACTTGATATGTTTGATATAAATGGACCCTAGGGGCCTGTCGCATTAAATGGACACAAAACCACAATCACATGAAATTCCCACAAAACAGCTCACAACCAGCACATAAGGAAATCCACCTCATTAGGGTGAGCAGACACAACCATAAATGTTATGCACCAAGAGAGACATGATTTTATCTTTTATTTGAAAATTACCTTTTAACTTTACCCTAAGAGACATTCTAAAAATATTTTCAAATAACACCACTTGAGATGTTTTAGACAGCAATGGATAAGCAATACGAGTGGTGTTATTTCTTTTTTCAGCAATGAAACATCCAGTAATTGTGACAAAGAAGAGAAGAGGTATTGGTGGAGCAGAGATTCACAGCATGTCAGGCTAAGCAGAGGTCAGAGAAATGATGAAGACAAAGGGACAGAAGGGAGGGAAAAAGAGATTTCCTTCAGTAACTTATTGCAAAAAAAAAAAAACAAAAGAAAGTTACAGATGCAGATAGAGACTATGGATTTTTTAAAAAGAGTTACCCAAAGGATCTGATAAAAAGAAATTAGAATGTCTGTCATTGACAGCAAATGCTACCTCTGAAAGTTCTAAAAATAAAGGAGAGAGTGAATGGTGAGTGATAAAGCTCAATTTCTCTTTACAAAATACAAGACAAGGTAAACCACAAAGGAAATACCTGATGGAGATGCATGGAAACAGAAGAAAGTCACATTTTCTTTCTCATTAAAATCCTTTCAGATAGGAAGGCATTTACCTATCAAAAATTTGTAATTACTCTTCATCCTTAATCCACCACTTTCCTTTTCTGAATTTTCCTTTTCTGAATTACCCTTCAATAAAATGAGAAGGTTATTCTTCCTGGCATCACTCCATTTTCCTTATCCTTCTTACATTTTTCTCCTCTCCATCTAATATTATCATTTAAAGAGATTCAATGCCAATCAGCAATGTTTATTAGTGTAGTAAAACTTCTATTTTATGAACAGAAATTCTAGAAAAAGAAAATGTAAATTGAAGTGTAAGGCAAAAAATATGTGCTTTATTTCTTAATTTTTGATTAACATTAGATAGCATATATATATCTGATTCTGAGAGAGTAAGAGATTTCATATTTATATTTATACTTTTGAATCTCTTCTCACCCTATCGTCACCTACAAATTGCTATCTTATTTTCCAAAAGGAAATGGGTTTATAGAGGTGGGGCATTATGGGACAGGTATGCAGAGATGGAGAATAAAATCACTCAATGTTGTATGATTCTTACAGTAAATATCTAGGGGTATAATAGCTAATTCAAAGCAAATTATGATGAAGTTTAAGATAAATATTGTAATCCATTATTATATAAGGGTATGTCAATATCAAAAGTTAATAGACAAAGTAGAATGGAATACAAATAATTGCTCACCACAATTAACTCCATAAGATGAACAAAGGAAGGAAATACAAATTGGACAAATAGAAAACAAATAACTAAATGGTATAAGACTCATCCATATCAATAATTATATTAAATTTAAGTGACCTAAATGCTCTAATTAAAAGATAAAGATTATCAGACTGGATAAAAAGCAAAACTCATCTATATATTGTCTAGAAGATGTAACTTTACATGTAGAAAAAGAGAATAATTCGATATAGACCAAAAAAAGCTGTGCAATCTCTAATCTAAAGAATGTTAGTGTCATTACACACACACACACACACACACACACATATATATTTATTTTTTTATTTTTTGCATGGGCAGGCACTGGGAATACAACACTGTCTCCTGCATAGCAGGTGAGAATTCTGCCACTGGGCCACTTCACAGTGTCATTATAATAACATCAAAATAGACTTCAAGGAAAGAATTGTTAATGGAGATTGAGTCCTTTTTAATGACAAAAGGTCAATTCATCAAGAGTACCTAACAATCCTGAATGTTCAATAAACCTATTAGAGAGCTTTAAAATAGATTAAGGAAAAAAATGTCAGAACTAAAGGCAGAAACAGACAAAAAACCACAATCTTAGATATTGTTAACATCTGTCTCTCAGTAGACAATTTAGTTCAAAAATAGATAAGAGTATAGAAAATCTGATCAAAATTATCAAACCACTTTGCCTAAGTAATAGAATGATAACATATACCAAATGCCCCTCCTACTGCAGGAGAAGACTTATTCTTCTCAAGTGTAATGAACACCCACAAAGTGCTACCATATGGAGGGCATAAAATGAGCCTCAATAAATTTTAAAGTACTGTAGTCTTATGCAGTATGTTCTCTGATCACAGCAGAATTAAATGATAAATCAATAAAAATAAGACCGTCAAAAAATCCCCAAATAGGTGGAATTTCCACAACATACTTTAAATAAGAAAAACATTCAAGAAGAACTCAGAGGTAAATTAATAAAATGTAACATTCATATACTTGTTTAAAAATCTTCAGCAAATTAAGAATTAAAAATAAAGGAAACTCCGTGAATCTAATAAAGAGAAGTTATGAAAAACCCACAGCTATCATCATATTTTTTGATACAATATTTTGTACTTTCCCCAAAGATTGGGAATAAGACAAAAAAAAACAAAAAACCACTTAAGTTCTTCTATTTAACATGTAATGGAGTTCCCAGCAGTACAATAATGCAAAAAGAATATGTCATAAAGTTTAGAAATGAGAAATAAAATTGTTTTTATTGAGAGATGATGATATATTCAAAATCATTTAGTATATAAAATAATTAAATGAAATTAAGATAGCAGAATACAAGGTCAATATTCAAAAAGTGTTTTTATTTACTAACAAAAAATTAGAATAGAAAAAACTTTAAATACCGATTATTAGCACCAAAGCCATTAACAAAAACTGAAGGATAGCTCTGATGAAATTTGGGCAAGTCTTCTACAATGAAAACTACAAAGCATGCTGAGTGAAATTAAGACTTAAATAAATGTATTTTATTTAAGATTAGATTTTAATCACACTAATAGATTTCAGGATTCAGTTTTGTTAAGATGTTAATTCTTCTCAAATTATCCATAGATTTGATATAATCTTACTCTAAATCCAATAGCCTTTTTTTTTTTTTTTGGTAAAAAATAACAGGCTGATTCTAAAATTTGTATGGAAATGCAAAGGGTCTACTATAGCTGAAAACATCTTGGGAAAAGAACAAAGTAGTTTTTCTGACTTCAAAAGCTACATTCAATTAAAAAAAAAAAAGCTGCTGGTGTGGAGGCAGACAATTTGGCCAATGTAACAAAAAAGAAAGTCCAGAAAAAAGGCCCTCAGATATAAGGTGGGAAATTTCTAAAGGGCCCCAAGATAATTCTATGTTGAAAGGAAATACTTTCAACTGAAGGAGCTTGGATAATTGCATAACGGCTTAGAAAAAGAAAATGAAGCCGCCCAATCTCACTGCACTCTATACGAAAAATTAAATTGAAACAGAGCATAGACTATGTTAAAACTAAAACTATAAAGCTTTTAGAAGAAGGAATAAGAGAATACCATTGCAACTTTAAATTAGTCAAAAAAAAATTAAATAGGACACAAAAGCACTAACCATAAAATTACAAATTGATAATACAGACTCCAAGAAAATGAAAATTAAAAAATTTAGTTCATCAAAAGGCATTTACCATTAGGTAAAACCATTCAGCACACAAAAAGAAAATGACAGACCAATCTCACCTATGAATATTAATACAATTTTTTCAAGTAAAAACCAGTAGCACACTAAAAGGTTTATTAACATAATCAAATATGATTTATTTCTGTAATGAAAAATTGATTCAGCATTATAATATCTATTAAAATAATGCATAAGATTAATATATATAATGAGAAAAATCAAATTATCATCTCCATAAATGATAAAAAGAAATATGCCAAAATTCAAAGGCTACTCTTGTTAAAAATATTGAATAAAATAAGAATCAGGGCACTGCAACAGAGACTCAGTGTCAGAATTTTTACCTGCCATGCCAGAGACCCAAGTTCGATTCCCAGAACCTGCCCATGAAAAAAACAACAACAACAATAAAACAAATTTAAAAAAAAAAAGAATCTGGATATTTATTTAAGATAATATAGCTACAGAGGAGGCTCACAGTCACCACACAGTTTAGCATCGCACTGGGGGTATTAGCCAATGAAATTAAAGAAGAGGAAGACATACTTATAAAAATTGGAGTAGAGGTTATAACACTCTCATTATTTTCAGATGTTGCATCTGGGTATCTAGAAACTATAAACTACTCTACTACTATAAATAAAATAATGAAGCAATAGTAGGTTACAAAATTAATATATGAAATCAATAGCCATCTTATATACAAAATCATTATCAATGAAAAGGTATACTAGAAGGAAAAGATAAAAGACCTATTAAAAACAGTCACAGAAATATAAGAGATAAAATGCCTGAAATACACGTAACAAAAAATATGGAGATATCCTCTATGAAGAAAATGTTGAAACACTCATGAAAGATATGACAACAGAGAAGACACCAAGGACAACAGGGTAATGTGAAACTGCTCGCATCTATTACCATCATGAACATGAAACACAGCTCAACTCCTAACTATATTAACAAAAAACCTTACACTGAAGGTCTGTGTATTAGTCAGGGTTTTCTAGAGAAACAGAACCAACAGGAGATATCTGTAAATATGAAATTTGTAAAACTGTTTCATGCAACTGTTGGGACATAAGAACCAAAATCTGTAGGGCAGGCCATGAGCTGGCACCTCCAATGAAGGCCCTCAGTGAACTCTCAGGAGAGGATAGCTGGCTGAAATGGAAAGAGAGATTCTCTCTTCTCAAGTCTCCTTTAAAGCTTTGTGGTGATTAGATTAAGCATCACTCATTGCAGAAACACTCCCCTTTGCTGACTGCAGATGTAATTAGCTGTGGATGCAACCTGTGTGCTCATGATTTAAGTCCTTGAAATGTCCTCACGGCAACAGATAGGTCAGGCTGGCTTGACAAGACTGTGCACCATCACCCGGCCAAGTTGGCATATGAACCTGACCTTCACAGTCTGTTTTCCTCCATTCATATTATCAGGGATATAAAAGGCAAGAAAAAAGTGTCTAAAGAAGGAAACAAAGCAAGCATCACAAAGAAATTAAAATATGACACACATCTTGGATTTAACCAGGCAGAAATTTAAAATAATTATGATTAATTTGCAAATGGACAAGAAAAAGTAGACAGCATGCAGGAACATGTGGGTAATGTAGGTAGAGAAATGGAAACTCTAAGATTCAAAAGAAAATGCTAGAAATCAACTCAAAATGGATCATAGATATAAATTTAAACCTAAAATCTTTTAGAAGAAAATCTAGGTGCCCTTTGGTTTGGTTGTGAGTGTTTAGATATAACACAAAAAGCATGATTCATGAAAGTAAAAATTGATATGCTGGACTTCCTTGAAACTAAAAACTTCTGCTCTAAAACAGACACTAATAAGAAAATAAAAAGAGAAGCCACAGATTGGCTGAAAATATTTGCAAAATACATTTATGATAAAAGACTCATATTAAAAATATACAGAGAACTATAAAAATTCAGCAATAAGGAAGCAAACAGCTCAATAAAAACTGCACAAAAGATCTGAACAGATATCTCACTATAGAATTACCAATGACAAATAAACATATAACAATATGGGGGAAACATTATTTGTGTTTAGAAAATTACAAATTAAAACAACAATGAAAAATACTTACACACTTATTAGCATGGCTGTCATGGTCAGGGACATGTGTCAACTTGGCCAAGTGGTGGTACCTGTTTATCTGGTTGGGCAAGTGCTGTGCTGTCTGTTGCACTGAGGATGTTTGATAGAATTAGATGATGATCATGTCAGCTGCATCCACAGCTGATTCCATTTCTAATCAGCCAAAGGGGAGTGTCTTCTACAATGAGTGATGCTTACTCTAATCACCGGAAGCCTTTTGAGGAGGACTCAGAGGAGACAGGTTCCATTCCTGCTTCGGCTGGCGAGCCTCTCCTGTGGAGTTCATCCAGACCCTCCATCGGAGTCATCGGCTTCACAGCCTGCCCTGAGGATTTTGGACTCTGCGTTCCTGCAGTCACGTGAGACACTTTTATAAATTTTATATCTGCAAGTGTTCCCTGTCGATTCTGTTTCTCTAGAGAACCCTAACTAATACAATGGCTGAAAGTAAAAAAAAAAAAAAAAAAATTGACAATATCAGATGTTAGCAAAATTCATCAAGTAAAGAACTTTTTTCCATTGTTGCAGGGAATGCCAAAAGGTATAACCACTATAGAAGACAGTTTTTTCTCTTAGAAAGCTAACATACTCTTATGACATGATCCCTCAATTCTAGGTGCTTAGCCAGTTGATGTGAAAACTCATGTTTGCACACACCTGCACCTGAATAGCAGCTTCATTCATAATCACACAAACTAGAATCAACCAAGATTCTGTCAACGGATGAATGATTAAACAGATTGTAGTACATGCATACAATGGAATATTATTCAACAATAAAAAAGGAATGAGCTATCAAGCCACAGATAAACATGAAGTGACCTTAAATGCATATCACTAAGTGAAAGAAGCCCTTCTGAAAATACTACATACCATACGATTACAATTTTATGACATTCTGGAATAGGCAAAACTATAAAGACAGTAAAAATGTTAGTGATTGTCAAGGGCTCAGGGGAAGTGAAGAAAGGTTGAAAACCAGAGACTTTTTGGAAAATAAAATATTCTGAATGATACTGTAATGGTGGATATATGTCATCAGGCATTTGTCAACACCCATATAATTTTATAGCATAAAGAGTGAAACTTCATATTTGAAAACTAAAAAAAAAAAAAAAAAGAAAAGAAAAGAAATTATTTAGCAGGTTGGGAGATCTCAGTAAGGAAGGAAGACTGTAACAAGACAATTTATCTAATGTAAATCTTATGAAATTAATGCATGAAATAACCCCATTAAAGGGAATGGGGAGAAAAAGTGCTGACCTAAGAAACTCTGGAAATGAGTAGAGTCTATAAAACTAAAGGCAAAATGAATGGCACAGAAGTACTGTACTCTAGTCTTCAGGGTAGTATGGATTAACAAATCTGATACTGTCATACATCTGTACTGTAATGGAAAAATTAAGTAAATTGATGGCAGATGGTAGGAGTTTGTTTCCTTAATATTTGAGTAGCAGTTAATGGATCAGCAATGGGAGAAGGCTAGAATTATCCATGAGGTAATATGGTAATATGTATAAACTCAGGCTTAGATTATTATAGAAACAGATAATTACATATACAAATATTTACATATATCCAAAAGATAGTGTATGTGCATGTATTTCCTTGCTCTGTCTGCTGATTGGGCCTAAAAGCAAGAGCACCCTAGTAACAGCAAGCATCCACTGTGCCCACATCTTGGTTTCTAATACCATTTCCAAATAAAAGGAACCAGGGCTACATGAAGATATAACTAATTCTAGGACTGGGGCAGGAAATATACACAATGAGACTGGAGTATCTTTTAGAGTGAGAAAGTAAGGAAGTGCTCAGATACACAAACCAACCAGATATTGATGGAGATTTGTCAAAGGAACAATGGGATGAACAGAAAGAACTCCCAAAGGCCAAAGCTGGAACCAACTTTGAGCAACAAATTAGGTAATATTGGATTATAACCCAAAATATTTTTAAAAATCATGAGGCCCTACAGATATCAATAAATTAATAAATATATAAATGGACAATAGGCAAATCTCCTATGCAGAACAATTCCAAGTAATTTCTTTAGATACTCCTCCCTCAAAGTTGGGGAAAAGGGGCAAACTCCCTATGATTAAAGTGTGGGACACATAATGACTTTCATCTAGAAAGCGTAGTACAAAAACTTTAAGAACTCAAATTTTAGTAAGACTCTCCAGGTCAAATTCCTATTCTATTTATTAATAATTGTGAGATTTAGGGCAAGATTCAAAACTATGTCTTCTCCACCTCCAAATGGGGATGAAGTGGTTTGAGGAATATGCTAATATATGTCAATATATTTAAAACTCACAAAATAGTGCCTCATGCATACTAATTTGCATAAATATTTTAGCTGTTATGATTCTTCCATAAAAAAAGAAGACATTCTCTGTATTCTAACATGGAGACACCACCAAGGTACAATGTTAAGTTAATAAAAGATACTAAACTGTGTGTCTTATATGCCATCTTTTGAATATAAAGAGGGAATATAAGAATCTATTATTTGTATTTATTAGTATTTGCATAAAAAAAATCTAGAAGTATAGCCACACAAACACACAAATGCAGAAATGTGCTTACTGAAGCTAGGTCTAATGAGACTTGTAAAACAGGGCAGGAAAATCATCACTGCATAGCTTTTCATAAAACTGACTTAGGTAAATGCATTACCTATTGAAAATGCTATTAAATTAAAAATACAAGGCATATAGCAATAAGGTATTGCTTACACTGGATGTATAAACCAGCTTAAATTGTGACTCAGTTTGCAAGGCTGCTAAGACAAATACCACAAATAATTTAGCTTAATAACAGGAATTTATTAGTTCATGGTTTCAGAGGCTAAAAATCTAAATCAAGACATTCACTAGAAGGTTTCCTTCCTCCCTGGATTGGTAGCTTTCTGGCTAGTTGGCAATCTTTGGGTTCTTTGGCTTTCCCATCACATGATGATGTCCTCTCTTTTCTCTTCCGGGTTTTGTTGACTTCTGGCTTCCAGCTCCTCCCTGTGGCTTTCTCTCCCTATTACTTAACTATTTCTGCTAAGAAAGGATGCTTATAAAGTGATTAAGACCCTCCTTCATTCAGTTGGGCCACACTTTAACTAAAGATGACATCTTCAAGAGGTCCTATTTCCAATGGGTTCATACACATCAGTGGGTATGGGAGGTACATAATTGAAACTATCAGAAATGGGTTTAGGAAAAATCAAGGATTACAAAGCAGTGTACCTGAATAACAGTTAGAGTTAAAGGGGCATTGAAACTATAGCTATTTGCACATGCACATAATATGGTGCCTGCTATTTGAGGGAATTCACAGACACTCATATTATTATATTATTACATAATAAATGGATTTTATATGTTATGTTATTTTATTACTGCTATTATAATAATAACTAACATTTAATAATTATTGGCCAAATAATAAGAACTCTGTCAGGCACCTGACAGTCTGCATATCATTTACTATTTGCATCAACCCAGTGAAGGAAGTTCTATTTTTCCCAACATGCTGAGCAGTTAAATCTTAGGAACTTAAGTAACTTTTCCAGTGTTACAAAAGAATTTTAGTTAGCATTCCAGTCTGTGCCAGTTTGGAAGGATTTATGTACCCTAGAAAAGCCATGTTTTAATCCTAATCAATTTTATTGTTAGCAACTGTTTCCCTTAATCTGCATTTAGTACTGTCAGTTGGAAACCTAACTGGGTTATCTCCAAACAGATGTGACTCAATCAATTGTGGGTATTAAACTTGATTAGATGGGGACATAACTCCACTCATTCAGGAGGGTCTTGATTAGTTTACTGGAATCCTATAAAAGAGAAAACGTTTTAGAGAAAGGTGGAGATTCTGAGACAGTAAAGGATGACAGAATGATGAGAGCCATGAAACAAAGTCCACCAGCCAGTGACCTTTGGAGATGAAGGAGAACACCCCTGGGGGAGCTTCATGAAATAAGAACCCTGGAAAGGAAGCTAGTAGAAGATGCCATGTTTGCCATGTGCTTTTCCAGATGAGAGAGAAACCTTGACCATGTTTGCCATGTGCCTTTCAACTTGAGAGAGAAATCCTGAACTTCATTGGCCTTCTTGAATAAAGGTATCTTTCTCTGGATGCCTTAGATTGGACATTTCTATAGACTTGCTTTAATTGGGTCATTTTCATGGCCTTAGAACTGTAAACTTGTAACTATTTAAGTTCCCCTTTTTAAAAAGCCATTCCATTTCTGGTATATTGCATTCTGGCAACTAGCAAACTAGAACACAGACTTTCTGACTTCCAAATCTATGCTCTTAAGCACCACGCACTTAGTGATTTGAAAGGCCCATGTATAACCAAGGACAATGGTACCCAATGTAATGAGAAAAGCCTTGGAGGGCCAAGTGTTGGTCCTGACTCTGCTACCTACCTGGTCTTCACTTCACAGCATTTAAGTAGAAGTTTTCGGCTAGTGGATCCCTAAGCCTCCTTCCAATCCTAATATAAACTCCACTGTCTCCTCAAAATAATAAAAAGCATTTTTCCTAGCCAAATGCTACTAATATATATAAATAGCTTTTCAGTTTTTCCCTATGTGAGAAGGAGGGCTATACCTAAACTTTTTTTTTAAAAGAACATTCATTTTTGTTTTGTTTGCTATTTTTTAATTGAAAGATAGATGAGGAATCATATTGGATGGAGTGCAATTTATAAATTCTGTACTGTGGTAAATTAGATTAAAAAGACAAAATAAAGATTTCCAATTCTCAACTCAGATACATAAAATTATGTATTAAAAAATTCATAGTATATCACATCAAACTCAATCCACAAAGCATCTAAACTCTCATGGCTATCTGCTTGGGTACTTTAAGATTTGAGCCTTAATCTTTTCCAAGAGTTGGTCTTAAGTTTCATTAAGATAGAGCTTTAATGATACTGTTAGACTTGAAAGAGTGAACAAAATGTGCTCCCAGGAGATTTCAATATAGCCCATTTGGCCACTATTTACCATCTTTAGAACTTAGACTTACATACCTAAAAGGATAAACTGAAATGACTCGTTTAAAAATATGTATTCAATAAATGAATTTAGTTTCCTTGAATTTATATGTTTGCTTTATTTAGGTATACTAATACTCTAAATAACTTCTTTGGCTAAAAATGTCAATATTTGGGTCAAGACCAAAGATGGGTAAAAGAGAAATCACGTGTTAAATTGTAATGGAAAAATTAGCCATAGGGGATTTTTACACTTTTAATTTTCAGTTTATGATTCCTCTTCACAAATTTATCTTAAAACTACCACACAGCAACAACCAAAGAAACAATGCAATAATTTGGTAATGAGCATATGACTGAAAGCTATTTATATCTTCCATGCAATTTCTCAAGAAAACACCAATAGAGTTATTTTTTTTTAAATATAGGAAAACACTTAAAATTTTTCTTTCTTTTTTTTCTTACCCTCAATTTTTTCTCATAATCAGTATAGACTTTCCACAAAATTCTTTCTTCCTCCCAAACAGCCATGAAACGTTTTCCCAATTCACTTTGTACAGACTCTCTTGTCTTTCCCCTTTCTCTATCAGATGAGGATGATGATAATGATGGTAATAATGTTTTCTTCTGACTAGTACCTCCAATAAAATGCAGCTATTATCACCCTGATGTAGACATGGCCTGGAGCTAATCACATAAAGATGTAACCCTTCGACTCTCTCTACTGTGCAGTAATTTGTGTGCTGGATAAGAAAGAAAAAGATAGAAACATATGGGAGATAAAGGCTAAGCACTCTTTAAGAGGTACTGTGAAGGGATAACACTTACTACAAATTTGATACCTAGTTGAATCATCTCAGTGTTCCACAGAGGGACAAATGACAACTTGTTATATCCAGTGACCTTTCATGCCCATAGCCCAAACACTCTCTTTTTTTCCTCTTTTTCTACGGATAGAATGGGATTTCTTTCTGATGGTCTGAGAGTTGTTTTCTGGCTTCCCTTCCGTGGATGTGTCCAGGCACTCTTCTAACTAATATTACCAAATCCAAGCTTTCCATGGGATTCAATAATCATCAGTGACCATACTTCTGAATAGACAAGGAAGACGGAATATTCAGTGAAAGCTTTTTCTTAATAAGTGAATGCAACCACAAGACATACCTTAGTGTCTTAGTTGAAGTCAACCCACAAATGTCCAGGCAGGCAGAATATTCCCAGGTTTCCCAATTCATCCTGGGACCTGTAAAATACCAAATAATAGAGAAATTATACAGTCTGACATGGGAGCATTAGGGTGGCTCCCAGGTAGTGTTTTGTAAACTGGAGTTAGTTTTAAAAAAATCATATAACTATATCATGTCATCATAATTTCAATTAATATTGAAAAAATAAAAGAATGCATTTCATTTATTAAGGGAGGAATTGTTTAGTGAATGTGTGTGTGTGTTTGTGTGTATGTTGCATGTTTGTGTATGATAGATGCCAGTGTAAAAAATGTATTTCTTATTGTGAGTCATAATCTACAAAGTTTGAAACAGTTCAGTGAATTTCAAAATTGGGTTTCAATAGATTATTTTTTTTCTAATCCAACAGGAAATTGTCTCTATCCAATTGAGTTCAAAAAGCTGAGGGAATTTTTTAAATCAGTTTTGTATTCCTTTGTATATTCTGGGTATATTTTTCCTGAACTTCATTGGTTGGTCTAACTCTTCAAAAGCTATTGTAGACATCTCTCTTTATTCATAGTACAAATCAGCTTATCCAAAAGCAAGGATTCAAGCTGACCTTCAGGTTTATGAAGAAGCCTATGAGATTTTTTTTTTCTTTTTCTATTCTATTTCTTTTCCCTCTCACTCTTTTTAATTCATGACTATGAGTATCCAGCATTGAAGTATTTGATGTGAAAATGTCTGTGAGTATTCAAGCTATGTTCTAACCAACTGTGTCCCATTCTTGCCATGTCCCCTACGTGGGTAGACCACTGTAGAAGGCAGCTGTTTCTGTTGGATACATAGTCTGAACATTTTCCCCTTGCTGTTGAAAAATGGTAGTGAATTCACATAAATACCTCACCCTGCTGAGTGATTTTTCTATGTGTAGAGTCTGTAAATCTATTCAATTTCATTCTTCTGATTATTTAACATCAAATATACCTCATCACAGAAAATAAGGGGTAAAAATGGGCAGTGTGGAAATTATAACAGAAAATTTTATCTTTTGTAAAAAGAGGTTTGGGAATTCTCTATGAATTCACATACTCATATTTTTTATAACTTAATCTATAGGGAGATATTTTGCATATATTACCTCATTTGTTCTCACAAAGCCCTAGCATATTAAAGGTTTAAGTATACTTAAGCTATATGCTATGTTTTTTCTGCATTTAAAAAAAATGATGTTTAAAAATTTTCTTGAATATAGAAGGCAGGGCAAGATGGTGGCATAGAAAGGTATGGGATTTAGTTTGTCCTTTAAGGCAGTTAGTAAATCAACAGGAATTGTCTGGAACAACTGCAGAAATTCCATGACCAAACACACTTTCTATACTAGCCTGGAATGAGTGGAGGGGCTAAGATTGGTAAATCACAGCACAGAACTGTAAGGAACTGGCACAGCGGGCTGACTCACGTCTCTTCCCAGGGGCAAACAGAAGCACTCTCTACTTGGAGCGAAGAAAGGAGATCTCACCCAAGCTCCAATTGTGGATTTGAGTAACAAATTCAGACTGCACAGATACAACTACAACTCAAAATAAAACACGGAGATCTATATTCGTCCCACCCACAGTGGAGAGGAGGCAGGGCAGATGAGAAAATAAAAACAGACGTTCTTGGAATTGGTTGAACTCAGAAAACTGAAAAAGCACAAAAGGACTGTGCACCCAGAAAGAGGGCACATAAAGCCATGTACCAACTCTGGCTCTTGGTTAGTGAACTGGCTGGGAACCAGCTCTGGTAACAGATTTATTTTCCTTCTCTCTCTCTCTCTCTCTCTCTCTCTCTCTCTCTCTCTCTCTCTCTCTCCCACCCCCCCTCCCTCTTTTTAGCAGTCCATTGAAAAAAGTATCAGGCATTCTTAGTTTTCAGCCCTGCCCCCAGGCAAAGGTGGAACTAAGGAATGACTGAGAGACACAGTAATAAATCAATTGGAGGAGATAATGCCCTTATCTTCCACAAGAAAAGGTGGGGGGAGGGCTGGCCTCAAATGACAGCTTGCATTCCAAGAATTTAGACCCCAGGGCTGGGATGTCAGCAGTAGTTTCAATCCACAGAAAGTAAAGCTCAGCCTCTGTCTCAAACATTCATTAGTTTCAAACTACAAAAAGACAAACCTACCCTGTCTCAAAGATGCTCCCGGCAGGAAGGGAGGGGGCTGTATGAGAGTCCTGTAAATTTTCCAGCCTGCAAGGAAAAGGGGGCTGAAGAGTGGCTCCTTCCCCTGAGAAAAAAAGAGGGGGTCCCCGCACAGACAGTGACTGTTATTTAGAGAATTCAGACCCTAGCAGCTGGAAATCAGAAATAATATAACCCCACCTTCGGCCTCAGCCTCTGTATTAACCACACCCCTGGCAGGGACAGATTCTGCTGATAATTAAAGGTACAGACTTCCTTAGGCTTATGGGGGAGCAATGGGTCAAAAAGTGCAATCTGATGGGTAGGACAGGAAAAAAACAGTACTAAATGGTTCCACAAGAAAGACTAGCATCCTGCTGGGTTTCACTAACCTCAAGGAACCTTAATGCTGATTGCACTCCCTTTCTGAGTCCTAGGCCTGTCTTGTCTGGGAAAATCTAATTGGGGTTAATCCTATCTAGGGAGACCCTTCTCACAGAATCAGAACTCCAGGTAAAAGTTGCTAGAGGAAACGAAAGGAGTGTTAAAAACATATAGAGGCAACAAACTAAAAGGAGTGTTAAAAACATATGGCAGCAACAAACAAAACAAAACAAAATTAAAGTCCAATGTTCTCTGCGGAGAAAAAGTAATAGCTTTTTCCTGGGGGCGAAACAACTTCAAACAAAAAAGGGCAATGTCAAAATCTTCCATATAGACAGGGCAAGAATCAGAAAAATAAGAGCTGAAAAATTCTGCACAGTTAAAGCAAAGCTATGCTAAACATTTAGAATAAGTTGAATCAAATGTCAAAGAGTCGTCAGAGAACAAAGCCAACCAACAAAAAAAATCTAGGCAAAAGAGAGAAAACGAGTTGCAAAATAAACTAATCAAGAAAAGCATGGAAATTAGAAATCAATTCCAGGGAGACGGCTGGAAATTCACAAATATATGGAGGCTAAACAACACACTCCTAACCAGTAGGTCAAGGGAAAATTGCAAGATAAATCAGTAATTATCTTGTGACAAATGAGAATGAAAACACAACATATCAAAATTTATAGGATGGAGCAAAGCCAGTGCCAAGAGAGATTTATTGCCATAGACGTCTGTATTAAAAAAAGAAGAAAGAGCAAAACTTAAGGAAGTGACTGCTCACCTTGAGGAACTAGAGAATGAATAGCAACTATCCTCAAAGCAAACAGAAGGAAAGAAATAACAAAGATTAGAACAGAAATAAATGAAATTGAGAACATGAAAACAATAGATAGAATCAACAAAACGAGAAGTTGGTTCTTTGAAAAAATTAAGATTGATGGATGCTTAGCTGGGCTGAAAAAGAAAAAGGAAAGAGAATGTAAATAAATAAAATAAGAAATGGGAGAGGGGACATTGCTACTGACCCCACAGAAAGAAAAGAGTTAATGACAGGATACTATTAGCAACTGTATGCAAAAAACTAGGCAATGTAGTTGAAATGGACAACTTCCTAGAAAAGCATGGGCAAACAGTATTGATTTGAGAATAAAGAGAAGAATGCAAGAAAGCAATCTCAAGAAAGAGATTGAATTAGTCATCAAAAAACTCCCAAAAGAGGATGACATTATTAACAATAGCATAGCTATTGAATACCTCTCCCTGGAGATTAAATGGAAAAAAAAGAAACAATTCTTGATTTCTCAAAACTGTGGAGGAAAAGATATACTAGAGAAAGACCATATGAATGCTGAGTTGGAGAGAGATTATAATATCAGGTAGCAGACCTCCATAACAGAGGGGCCAGTCTCCTCCCCTCCCCCTCACTCGGTCTCACACACAGTACTGAAAGGGATCAGAAACAACAGCTGAGATACCTCCCATCTGGGATGAAGAAAATAAATTGTCTCACAGCAATGAGACAGACTCCCATCATTTGGAGACCCAGGGGATGGGGGAGGGCATTTCTAGGCAAAGGTCAGCAAGGGATAGAGTCTGAAGGAACATGGACAGAGACTGTAAGTCCACCATTGGATCTGAAAGGCCTTCCTGTGTCCCTGATGGAAATAGCAGAGGGTGGACTGATCCCTACCTGGTTGCCAGCTTGAGACTGGCTCAGCTGGGAGATTCCTGTGCCAAAAATACAGTGAGGGACCCATCCCCACATTGAGCTAGTTTGGGGCTGGCAAAGGGGTGGGGGTGCACAGGATGCCTGCAGTTCCAGCCCCATCTGACCAAACGTATCCTGAACTATAAGCAATAGCTTCTTAGGAAGAGTTATTGAATATCATCATATGCTTGGCAAAACAGAAACTGCAAGGAACTAAAGGGCTCTTTCAGAGAATCTTCAGAAAAATATCTCAGGATCATTGGAGCTGGTCTAGACCCCTTCATGGAAATACACACGTGTTTTGGCTGAGATACACAGTCAACCCAACCTTAAAGCAGTGCTCTAAAGCAAACCCAGGTCTTGTGGACTGGCAACGAAACAAAGCACCACTAGGGAGCAGTAGACTTGTTTCACCCACAAACAGAAACCTTGCTGTGGTTCACAGTGCCTACCCCATCCCTGAGGAAGGCTACTTTGGGCATCTAGGTTTTGCAAAAGACCAGGGACAGAGCTAACTTGACAACTGGTCAGCAAGACAGATGAACAGATAGAGAATAAAGCCAACAAAAAACAAAAACAAAAATACACTAGACAATGGGAAAAATCAGCTTCCAGAATAATCTAAGCAAGGAAAACAGATGCCTAGATACCAGGAGAAAAACACAACATATACCAGGAAGCTTGAAGATATGGCCCAATCAATGGAACAAAAATTTCAGCTGAGATATAGGAGTAGTCATGATGTTCAAACAAATCTTCTAAGTCTACACAATAAATTAAGAGAGAACGTGGAAAATGAGGTGAAGGATATTGTCATGGCCAGGTTCTGTGTCAACTTGGCCAGGTGGTGGTGCCCGGTTGTCTGGTTAGGCAAGTGCTGGCCTGTCTGTTGCTATGAGAACATTTCAGGGACTTAAATCATGATCACAATGGCTGCATCCACAACTGATTGCATTTGTAATTAGCTAAGTGGAGTGTCTTCTGCAATGAGTGATGCTTAATCTAATCACCATAAGGCTTTTAAGGGGGATTCAGAAGAGACAGTCAGTATTTCTGCTTCAGCCAGCCAGCTTCTCCTGAGAGTTTGTTGAGGACCTTCATCAGAGCTGCCAGCTTGTGGCTTGCCCTACAGATCTTGGAAACTATATTCCCATGGTTATGTGAAACACTTTTATAAATTTTATATTTATGGGTATCTCCTGCTGATTCTATTTCTATACAAAACCCTAGCTAATACAGCTTAGTACCGGGAGTGATTCTTAAGAAACAGAATCTTAAAAACGGGTTTTATGATTGGCTTTCTACTCTGACCAGAGGCAAAGGCACTGAGGATTCTGTTTCCCATAATCAGAATGACAGTGCCAATACATGGGGTGAGCTGGCAAAAGAGATAATCAAAATATCACCACTGGATTCTTCTAATGCTTTGCTTATATGAAGCCAGCCTTTGAAGGATAATGTTTTTGACATCTTTACAGAGTTTTGTGGAAATAGGAGTATAATGATGTTGGCTGGTTTTTGTTAGATATGCTATATACATTGATGAAGGAAAGGGATGAGCTGAGGGCTTCAAATGAAAGTTTAAATGCCTTATGACAAATGTAAAACTTTCAATTAGTGCCCTGAAGGAAAATTTTATTTCTGTAGCTGCAGACTTGTGAACTCTGAAAAATCACTGAGTCTCATTGCTAGAGTAGCAACTTTACAATGTAAACTGAAATCTCAATCTTGCATGGTGTCTGCCATTGAAGTGAGGGCATTGATTGGAAAGAAGTGGGACCCTGAAAAATGAGATGGTGACATATGGATTGATAATGATGGCTATGGAGACCTTGAACCCTAGATCATGCTGAGTCTTTTCTAGATAACCCTGTAATAGTCTGTCCTGAGGACATAGCTACCCCACCTCCAGCCAGCCCTGAGGAGTTGGCTACCCAACATCCACCTGAAAGAATTAACCCTAGAGTGATTAATCCTGTTTCACCAGATGAAACTGCAAATGAATGCCCTGAAGCAACTTGCCTGAAAGGTACTTCCAATTCTTTTCATGACCTACCCCCACCACTCTTCATTTCTCCCAGGCCTATAACTTTCTAAAAGCCAAACAGGCCCCAAAAGATGAGGTACAAAGTGTCACCCATGAGAAGGTACATTACAGTCCAAAAGAATTGCATGAGTTTTCCAAATTATATTGACAGAAATCATGGAAATATGTGTGGCAATGGATTTTAAGGTGCAGGATAATGGTGGGAGGAATATAAAGCTGGATCAGGCTGAATTTATTGATATGGGCCCACTAAACAGAGATTCTGCATTCAGCGTTATAGCTCAAGGGGTTAAAAAAGGCATTAACAGTTTGTTTGGATGGTTGGATGAAACATGGACCAAAAGGTGACTGACACCTTAGTCTGAAATGCTAGAACTTCCCTGGTATAACGCAGATGAGCAGATCAAGTGGCTTAGGGAGATTGGAACATTGGAGTGTATTTGCCCTGGAAAGCCTGCTCATACACCCCAGGAATCTCCAGAGGATGTACTTTTTACCAGAATTGTGAGAAATAAATTTGTGAGACTAACTCCATCATCCCTGAAGAGCTCTGTAATCACCCTTCTCTGTAGATCAGATGTTACTGTGGGAACTGCTGCCACTAAGCTGGAATCCTTAAATACAATGGGGATGATCAGATCCAAAGTTGGAAGAAGCCAGGTGGCAGCACTTAATCACCAAAGACAAGGTGGACGTGGTTATGTTAATGGACAGCAGACTCAAAGCAGAAGTCAAAATAATCTGACTCACAGAGATTTGTGTTGTTGGTTTGTAGATCATGGGGTATCTAAAAGTACAATAGATGGGCAGTCTACTCAATTCTTGTTTGAGCTGTATAAGTAAAATAGTTCTAGGTCAAATGAACAGAAATCTAACTTAAATTACAAAAACAGAGTGATGGCCCCTTAATAAATTCCTAGACTTGAGACAGTTTACAGACCCAAAGCCACTTGAATGAGGGGGAGGCCAGGTCCTTTTGGGAGAGGACCCTATTACATTGCCACAAATTTATACTGTTAATCTTACTCCAAGCTTTCCCCAAGGGACTGACCACCTTTTACCAGGGTACCTGCATTGGGGAAAAGGAAATGATCATATATTTCAGGGATTATTAGACACTAGTTCAGAAGTGACATTAATTCCAGGGGACTTAAAACATCATTCTGGTCCACCAGTCAGTGGGGGCTTATGGACGTCAGGTGATTGATGGAGTTTTAGTTTATGTCTACCTCACAGCGGGTCCAGTGGGTCCAGTGGGTCCCCAGACTCATTCTGTAGTTATTTCCCCAGTTCCACAATACATAGTTGGAACTGACATTGGAATAGGTATACTTAGAAATGGACGAATCCCCACATTGGCTTTCCAACTTGTGGAGTGAGGTCTATTATGGTGGGAAAGACCAAGTGGAAATCACTAGAACTGCCCCTACCTAGCAATATAGTATTCAGAAGCAATACTGGATTCCTGGAGGGATTGCAGAGATTATTGCTACTCTTAAGGACTTGAAGGAGGCAGGGGTGGTGATTCCCACCACACCCCATTCAACTCTCTTGTTTGGACTGTGCAGAAAACAAATGGGTCTTGGAGGATGACAGTGAATTATCGTAAACTTAACCAGGTGATAACTCCAATTGCAGCTGCTGTTCCAGATGTGGTATCATTGATTGATCAAATCAACACATCCGCTGGTACCTGGTATGCAGTTATTGATCTGGAAAATGCTTTTTGCTCAATAGCTATTGCTATGGACCACCAGAGACAGTTTGTTTTCATTTGGCAAGTTCAATAATATACTTTCACTGTCCTACCTCAGGAGTATATCAACTCTCCAGCCCTACGTGATACTCTTGACTGCAAAAATCTTGATCATTTCTCCCTCCCATAAAACATTATGTTGATGATATAATATTGATTTGACTTATTGAGCAAAAAGTAGCAATTCCTCTAGACTTAGTGGTAAAGCATTTCCATGACAGAGGATGGGAGATAAATCCAACAAAAATACAGGGGACTTCCACCTCAGTGAAATTTCTAGGTATCCAGTGGTGTAGGTCATTTTGAGATATCACTTCTGAGGTGAAGGACAGGTTGCTGCACCTGACCCCTCCTATGACCAAAAAAGAGGCACAATATGTAGTTGGTTTCTTTGCATTTTGGTGACAACATATTCCTCATTTGTGTGTGCTACTCTGGCCCATTTATTGAGTGACCAGAGAAGCAACTAATTTTGAGTGGGGACATGAACAAGAGAAGGCTCAGTGACAGGTCCAGGCTGCTGTACAAGCTGCTCTGCCACTTGGACCATATGATCCAGCAGATTCAGTGGTGCTGGAAGTGTCAGTGGCAAATAGAAATGCCTTCTGGAGCCTTTGGCAGTCCCCTATAGGAGAATCACAATGCAGATCCTTAGGATTTTGGAGCAAAGCCTTACCATCTGCTGCAGATAACTACTCTCCTTTTGAGAAACAGCTTTTGGCCTGCTACTGGGCCTTAGTAGAGACTGAATGCTTAACCATGGCCACCCAGTTACCATGAGAGGTGAGTTGTCTATCATGAGCTGGATGTTGTCTGACCTACCACGCCATAAAGTTGGGCATGTGCAGTAGCACTCCATCATAAAATGGAAATAGTATCTGTGAGATAGGGCAAAAGTAGGTCCTGAAGGCACAAGTAAAGTACATGAGGAAGTGGCCCAAACGTCCGTGGTCTGCCCTCCTGCCATGTTACCTTCTCTTTCCCAGACCAGAGCCATGGCCTCTTGGGTAGTTCCTTATAGTGAATAGACTGAGGAAGAGGAAACTTGGGTCTGGTTTACAGATGGTTCTGCACGATATGCAGGTACCACCCAAAAGTAGATAGCTGCAGCACTACAACCCCTTTTTGGGATGTCACTGATGGATGGTAGTAAAGCAAAGTCCTCTTAGTGGTCAGAACCTCGAGAAGTTCACCTTGTTGTTCATTTTACTTGTAAAGAGAACTGGCCACATGTGTGTTTGTATACTGACTCATGGGCTGCTGGATGGTCAGGGACTTTGAAACAGCATGATTGGAAAATTGGTGACAAAGAGGTCTGGTGAAGAGGTATGTGGAAAGACCTTTCTGAGTGGGCTAAAAGCATGAAAATATTTGTGTCCCATGTGAATGTGTCCCAGAGGGTGACTTCATCAGGGGAAGGTTTTAATATTCAAGTGTAAAAGATGACCTATTTTGTGGACACAAAACCCAATTGGTCCCCAGCAACTCCTGTTATTGTCCAGTGGGCTCATGAACAAAGTGGTCATGGTGGTAGGGATGGAGGCTATTCATGGGCTCAGCAATGTGGACTTCTACTCACCAAGGCTGACCTGTCTACAACTACCGCTGAGTGCACAATCTGCCAGCAGCAGAGGCCCACACACAGCCCCTGATAGCACCTTTCCCTCAGGTGATCAGTCAGCTACATGATGGCAGACTGATTACATTGGACCACTCCCATCATGGAAGGTACAGTGATTTGTTCTAACTGGAATAAACACATACTCTGGATATGGGTTTGCTTTCCCTGCAATCAATGCTTCTGTCAAAACTACCATCTATGGACTTACAAAATGCCTTATCCTTCATCATGGTATTCCACATAGCATTGCTTTTGATGAAGGAACCCACTTCACAGTGCAGGAGTGAGCACATGCTAATGGAATTCTCTGGTCTTACCATGTTCCCCATCATCTAGAGGCAGCTGGCTTGAGAAAACTGTGGAATGGCCTTTTGAATACTCAATTACAGTGCCAAATAGGTGGCAGTACATTGCAGGACTGTGATGATGTTCTCCAGAAGGCTGTGTATGCTCTGACACAGCATCCATTGTACGGTGCCTTTTCTCCCATAGTCAGGATTAGTGGGTCCAGGAACCAAGGTGTGGAAATGGGATTATTATCACTCACTATTACCCCTAGTGATCCACTAGGAAAATTTTTGCTTCCTGTTCCTGCAACCTTGAGCTCTGCTGTTTTACAGGTTTTAGTTCCAAAAGGAGGAGTGCTCCCATTGGGAGAAACCATAATGATTCCATTATACTGAAATCTAAGACTGCCACCTGGCCATTTTGGGCTACTCATTCCCCTGGCTCAATAAGCCAAGAAAGGGATTACTTTACTGGCTGGGTGATTGACCCTGACTATATGGAGGAAATAGGACTACAACTACACAATGGAGGTAAAGAAAAGTTTTCCTGGAATATAGGAAATCTCCTAGGGCATCTTTTAGTACTACCATGCCCTGTGATTAAAATCAATGGAAAACTGTAGCAACCCAATCCAGGCAGAGCTACCAATGGCCCTGAAACTTCAGGAATGAATGTTTGGGTCACCCCACCAGGCAAAGAACCATGGCCAGTTGGGAAGTTCTTGCTGAGAGTAAAGGGAGCATGGAATGTGTAGGTGGAAGATGATAGTGACAAATATGAACTATGACCATGTGATCAGTTACAGAAATTAGGACTGTAATGCTGTTTTGCTCATGTTATAGTATTTGAGTTGTAAGATATCAAGCTTAAGAGTGTTATTACCCAAGGACTTTCACCCTGTTCTGGAAAGATTTAATGTGTTTTCAGTTGTACATGGGACAGTTGAGTGTTGTTAGGTGAGGAAATAAATGTGTCTGCTATTGTTTCCTATTTAGAGATTAAGTATGGTTTAAGGTGATGTGTATAGCTGCCAGGTTGACAAGGGATGGGCTGTCATGGTGAGGTTCATGTGTCAACTTGGCCAGGTGGTGGTGCCCAGTTGTCTGGTCAGGCAAGTGCTGGACTCTCTTTTACTATAAGGACATTCCAGGGACTTAAATCATGATCATGTTGGCTGCATCCACAGCTGATTGTATTTGTAATCAGCTAAGTGGAGTCTTTTCTGCAATGAGTGATGCTTAATCTAATTACCAGAAGCTTTCAAGGAGGATTCAGAAGAGACAATCACTATTCCTGCTTCAGCTAGCCTGCATCTCCTGAGAATTCATTGAGAACCTTCATTAGAGCCAGTTTGTGGCCTACCCTAAAGATCTTGGACCCTTACCTCCCCACTATCACCCAGCCAGCCTCTCTAGAGAGTTCACTGAGGACCTTCATCAGAGCCAGTTTGTGGCCTACCCTAAAGATCTTGGACACTTACCTCCCCACTGTCACCCAGCCAGCCTCTCTAGAGAATTCATTGAGGACCTCAGTCACAGCCAGCTTGTGACCTGCCCTACAGACCTTGGACTCTACATCCCCATGGTTATATGAAACACTTTTATAAATTTTATATCTATGGATATCTCCTGCAGATTCTGTTTCTCTAGAGAACCCTAGCTAATACAGACATAGAGATGGCACATGATTTCCATATAGAACAACTGAAAGCTTAAAAAAATCACAGAACTTATGGGAATGAAAGGCACAGTATAAGAGATGATATATAAAATGGAGACATATAACAGCAGATTTGAAGAGGCAGAAGTAAGAGTTGGTGAACTAGAGGACAGGATGTCTGAAATCCTATACACAAAAGAATAAATAAGGAAAAGAATGGATAAATATGAGCAGGATCTCAGGGAATTGAATGATAACATGAAGTATGCAAACATATGTGTTAGGGGTGACCCAGAAGGAAAAGAAAAGGGAAAAGTGGCTGTTCTGGTTTGCTAGCTGCCAGAATGCGATATACCAGAAACAAAATGGCTTTTAACAAGGGGAATTTAATGGGTTGCTAGTTTACAGTTCTAAGGCCGAGAAAATGTCCCAATTAAAACAAGTCTATAGAAATGTCCAATCAAAGGCATCCAGGGAAAGATACCTTGGTTCAAGAAGGCCGATGAAGTTCAGAGTTTCTCTCTCAAGTGAGAAGGTGCTTGGCGAACACAGTCAGGGCTTCTCTCTCGGCTGGAAGGGCACATGGCGAATACGGCGTCATCTGCTAACTTTCTCTCCTGGCTTCTGGTTTCACGAAGCTCCCCGGGAGGCATCTTTCTTCTTCATCTCCAAAGGTCTCTGGCTGGTGGACTCTCTGCTTCGTGGTACTGCAGCATTCTCTGCTCTCTCTGAATCTCTCATTCTCCAAAATGTTTCCTCTTTTATAGGACTTCAGAAACTAATCAAGACCCACTGAAATGGGTGGAGACATGTCATCCCCTAATCCAGTTTAACAACCATTCTTAACTAAATCACATCAAGCAGGGAGATGATCTAATTAGGTTCAAACATACAGCATTGAGTAGAGATTATTCTACCTTTATGAAATGGGATTTATATTAAAACATGACTTTTCTTAGGGGGCATACTTCCTTTCAAACCAGCACAGTGGCAGAATGAATAATTAAGGAAATAATTACTGAAAATTTTCCAACTCTCATGAAAGACATAAAGTTGTAGATCCAAGAAGTGCAGTGTACCCCAAACAGAGTAGATCCAAATAGACATTTCCTACTCAAATTGACAAATGTAAAAGAGAAAGAGAGAATTCTGAAGGCAGCAATCCATCATATATAAAGGAAGCTCAATAAGACTAAATACATATCTCTCAGTGGAAGCCATGGACACAAGAATACATTGGTATGACATATTTAAGATGATGAAAGAGAAATATTGCCAGCCAAGAATTCTATATCCAGCAAAACTGTCCTTCATAAATGAGGGATGGGGTAAATTATTTACAGATTGGCATTGGGTGTGTTTGTGACCAAGAGGCCTGCTTTACAAGAAATACTAAAGGAAGTGCTATAGGCAGATAGGAGAATACTGGAGAAAGAGGTCTGGAGGAGAGTGGTTAGCAGTAATGGTAGCTAGTAGTGTAAAAAGAGAGAGAAATAATAAAGATAAAATATGACAGATAGACTCCAAAAGACAAAAAAAGAGAAGGGTTGAAGAAAACATTGCCTTTACAGTTAAGACATTAAATGTTAATGGATTAAACTCACCAATCAAAAGATATAGATTGGCAGAATGGCTTAAAGAAAAAAAAACAAAAAACAAGATCCATCTATATGCTGTGTACAAAAGACTCAATTATGACCCAAGGACAAAAACAGTTAAAAATCAAATGTTGGAAAAAGTTATATCATGCATGCAACAATCAGACCATCAGAAAACAGCAGGGGTAACTCTACTGTTAGACCAATTAGACTTTAAAATGTAAAGCAATTAAAAGGAACAAAGAAGGACATTATGTATTAATAAAGGTGATAATTCAGCAGGAAGACACAATAATCATAAATCTACACTGAGCCAGAATGTCCCAAAATATATGAGGCAAAAACTGAGAACACTGAAGGGGAGGTAGACACTTCTATAAGAATAGTTGGAGACTTTGACACACCAATTATCAATGGATATAACATCAAGACAGAGAATCAATTAGGAAACAGAAATATTGAATAATATAATAATTGATCTAGGCTTAACAGACATTTACATGACATGGCACCCTGCAACAACAGGATACACTTTTTTCTTGAGTTTTCATGGATCGTTCTCCAGTATAAATCACATATTTAGTAAGAAAGAAAGTCTCAATAAATTTAAAAAGGTTGATATTATATAAAACACTTTCTCAGATGATAATAGAATGAATATTGGAAATCATTAACAGGTGAACTGCTGGAAAATTCATAAATATATGGAGGCTAAACAATATACTCTTAAACAACCAGTAGGTTAAGGAAAAAATTGCAAGCAAAATCAGTAAATATCTCTAGGCAAATAAAAATAATAACACACCATCTCAAAACCTATGTTATGGAGCAAGGCAGTGCTGAGAGGGAAATGTATTGCCCGATATTAAAAGAGGAAAGAGCTATAATGAAGGAATTAACTGCTCACCTGGAGGAATTAGAGAATAGGCACCAACCTAACCTCAAAGCAAACAGAAGGAAAGAAATAACAAAAGATTAGAGGAGAAATAAATGAAATTGGGATTATGAATATAAAATAAAAAGAATAAATGTATTCTCAAAAAGCCGTAAGTCGGTTCTTTGAGAAAATCAGTAAAATCAATGAACATTTAGCTAGACTGACAAAGAAAAAAAGAGAGAGGATGTAAATACATAAAATCAGAAATAGGAGAGGAGACATAGCTACTGACCCTGAAGAAATAAAGGAGATAGGGAAGGATAGCATGAACAACTATATGCTAACAAACTATATAACCTAGACAAAATGGATAACTTCCTAGAAAAGCATGAATAACCAACTTGATTCAAGAAGAAATAGAAGATCTCAACAAACAAATCAGAAGTAAAGAGATTAAATCAGTACTCAAAAACTTCCCAAAAAAGAAAATTCCAGGACCAGATGGCTTCACATGTTAATTCTACCAAATATTTAAGAAAGAATTAGTACTTGTCCTGCTCAAACTACTCAAAACAATTGAAGAGGAGGGAAAGCTACCTAACTTAGTCTATTATGTCAACATTACACAAATACCAAAGCCAGACAAAGTTACTAAAAGAAAATTACATTCCAATCTCTTTAATGAAAATTGATGCAAAAATCCTCAGCAAAATACTTGCAAATTGAATCCATCATCACATTAAAAGAATCATACATCATGACCAATTGGGTTTTATCCCAGTTATGCAAGGGCAGTTCAATTAAGGTAATATGCCACATCAATAACAGGAAAAACCACATGATCATCTCATTTGATGCAGAAAAGGCATTTGGTAAAATTCAGAATCCTTTCTTAATGAAAACACTCCAAAGGAAAGGAATAGTAGAGAACTTATAGAGCATGATAAAGGTATATCTGAAAAATCCACAACCAAGAATATACTCCTTGATGAAAGACTGAAAGCTCTCCCTCCAAGATCAGGAACAAGACAAGAATGCCCGCTGTCACCATTGTTATCCAATATTGTGCTGGAAAATTTAGCTAGAGCAATTAGGCAAGAAAAATAAGTAAAAGCCATCCAAATTGGAAAGGAAGAAGTAAAATTTCCACTGTTTGCAGATTACTTGAACCTATACATAAAAAATCCATCCAAAAATTTATGGTAAAGCTACTAGAGCTAATGAGTACAGCAAAGTGGCAGGATGCAAGATAAACACACAAATACCAGTTGTGTCTCTATACTCCAGTAACATACAACCTGATGAGGAAATCAATAAAAAATTCCATTTACATCATTTACAATAGTAACCAAGAGAGAAAGAGGAAGGAAAGCTAACTAACTCATCCTATGAAACCAACATCACCTTAATACTAAAGCCAGACAAAGATATTACAAAAAAAGAAAATTACAGACCTCTTTAATGAATATAAATGAAAAAACACTCAACAAAATACTTGAAAATAAAATCTAGCATTACATTAAAAGAATTATACAACATTATCAAATGGAATTTATTTCAGATATGCAAACCTGCTTCAACACAAGAAAATGAATTAATATAATAAACACATCAATAAATCAAAGTGCAAAAACCACAGGATCATCTCAATTGATGTAGGAAAGGCATTTTATCAAATTCAACATCCTTTCTTAGTGAAAATACTTCAACGTATAGCAATCAAAAGAAACTTCCTCAGCATGATAAAGGGCAAATATGAAAAACCAATAGCTAACAACATACTCAATGGGAAATGATTAAAAGTTTTCCCTCTAAGATTAGGAATAAGATACTACTATTATTCAGCATTATGCTGGAAAGTTCCTGCTAGAATAATTAATCAAGAAGAAGAAATAAAAGGCATCCAAATTGAAAAGGAAGAAGTAAAACTTTCACTGTTTGCAGATGACATGATCTGATGTGTAGAAAATTATGAGAAATCTACAGTAAAATTTCTAGAGCTAATAAACAAATATAGCAAAGTGGCAGGATACAAGATCAATGTGCAAAAAACAGTTGTATTTCTATATACCAATAATTTACAATCTGAGGAGGAAATAAAGAAAAATATTTCACTCACAATAGCAACCAAAAAAAATATTTAGGAACAATTTTAACCTAGAACCTAAAAGACATATACACAGAAAACTACAATATAGTGCTAAATTGAAGACTGAAGTAAATGAAAAAACATACCATTTACATGGATTGGAAGACTAAATATAGTTCAGATGTCAATTCTACCCAAATTGTTTTATAGTTTCAATACAATACCAATTAAAATCCCAATAACTTACTTTTCAGAAATAGAAAAACCAATAACCAATATATTTGGAAGGGGAGTGTGCCCTGAATAGCTAAAAATAATATGAGAAAGAAAAATAAAGTGGGAGGCCTCATACTACCAGACTTTAAAGCATATTACAAGGCCACAGTGACCAAACAGCATAGTACTGGCATAAAGACAGATGTACTGACCAGTGGAGAGGAACTGAACATTCAGAAATAGACCCTCTCATATATGAACAATTGACCTTTAATAAGACTGCCAAGTAAACTCAACTGGAACAGAGCAGGCTCTTCAACAAATGGTGCTTTGAGAACTGGATATTCATATTAAAAAAAATGAAAGAGTATTCCTCTCTCACACTTACACAAAAATTAACTCAAAATAAATTAAAGACCTAAACATTAGAGCTAAGAACATAAAGTTTTTAGGAGAAAAAGCAGGCAAATATCTTTAAGATCTTGCAGTATGAAGTGGTTTCCTAGATCTTATACCCAAAGTGCGAGCAACAAACGAAGTAATAGATAAAAGGGATCTCCTCAAAATTGGATAATTTTGCATATCAAAGGCCTTTGTCAGGAAAGTAAAAAAGGCAGCCTATTTAATGAGAACCAATATTTGGAAATCACATATCCAATAAGGCATAATATCCAGAATATATAAAGAGATCCTACAATTCAACAACTAATAAAATGGACATTCTAATTTAAAAATGAGTAAAGGACATGGATAGACACATTTCCAAAGAGGAAATTTAAATGGCTCAAAAATGTATGAAAGATGCTCAACTTTACCTATGATTGTGGAAATGCAAATCAAAACCACAATGAGATATCATATTACACCTACTAGAGTGGCCATTACGTAAAAAAACAATGAACTTCAAGTGCTAAGAGGATGTGCAGAAATAGATATACTTTTTCACTGTTGGTGGGGATGGATGTAGAATGGTGCAGTTGTTCTAGAAGGCAGTTTGGCGGTTCCTCAGGAACCTAAGTACAGAATTGCCATATATTCCTAAGTATATAATCAGAAGAACTGAAAGGAGGGTCATGAACAGACATTTGAACACAGATATTAATAGTGGAAAGAGCCCATATATCCATCAGCTGATGGGTGGATAAACCATCTGTGGTATATACTAAAGATAGAATATTTAACAACCGCAAGATGGAATAGAGTCATGATGCATGGAACAATGTGAGTGAAACTTGAGGACATTATGTTGGGCGAAATAAGCCAGAAGCAAAAGAGCATAGACTGTATGGCCTCACTAATTGAAACTAACTATAATAAACAAACTGAGAGTTAAAGTTGAGAACACAGGTTATCAGGAAATATAAAGAGTGTAGAAATAGGGCACACGATGTTAAAGGAGTATAGAATGTGCAACAAGATTGATTGTGAAGATTCAGAAGTGGATACACTATACCTTGTGATGGGTGTACAATACTGTAAGTATAATGAACAAAGCTGAGTGTGAGTACGGTTGAAAAAGGAACCTAGGGCCATGTATGGCACCAGAAAGAAAGAGAGAGGATAACAAATTATCTTGTGTATGCATATTTTAAAATTATGTCAGCTCAGAAAGTTTTTGAAAACAGACATGGAAAAGATTATAAATATATATTATATAATAAGAAAGTAGTTTTCAGTTGTTCTTACCTAATTTATGTCATTCATTTGATGATTTTACTTATTTGGACCAGTAAGTTTTGTTTTGTAAATAAAGCAATTATTTTTATAACACATTAATTAATTCTAGTAAAATTTTACCCAAAGTAAATTTATTATAATTATTGTACCTAATTTGGCCATGTGTACCCTATGTTTTATCATATTTTAATATGTTCAATGCAAAAATATTATTTATTAAACAAAATTAATAATGTTTTGAGTATGTTCAAATAAGAAATTGTTATGTTGAGAAAATGTTAATGTTGGCATCTATCCAATGGGTGGATGACATTGATTCACTTATGAATTTACGTCTAACCTTTAGAAATTTTTTCTGAAAAGTATTTGTATTATTGTAAAAATAAAATGCATGAATGAACAGTATAGTCATTGAATGTTTATGTACCATATGTCAATAATGTGACTACAATTAGTAGAAAAGAGGGGACAATAAATGTAGGAAGCATTTTTATTTTTGAAATGTGTTTATTACAGTTGTTTAAAATAATAATGAAAAGGAACTGTAAAGAAACAGATATGCTCTGAAATCTTTTTTATTTCCCATAAAAAGCCAACATTGTTTAACTGTGATCAGGGAAAGCAAATCCCAGTCTTAAAATCTTGACTCTTCTACATTTTAGTTTGGCCCAGTTTAACTATTTGGCTGTAGGGAAATAAAAACTCCAATTCATTTTATGTATTCTTAAGAAATAAAGTTTACCACAGAAACAACAAAAAAGAAATTTACTGTGTACGGCACAAGGAATAAGACAAGTTCCATAAACCCTTATGTGAATTTAAGTGTAGTTTCTATGACTCAAATACTGAAATGTTACCCTTGAGTAACATTCTGAACTCAGAGTGTGGAATATTTCTAAGTACCTTTTAAAACTTGTATCCCATATTTCAATCCCTCACTAAATAATTAATTTTATAAGTCACACAGTGACAGGTAGGTTAGAAAGAGAAAGTAAAAAGAAAAAAGCACCTACTTGAATACTTTTTTTGTATGGTGCTTCTGTTGCTTTTCTCAAATTTAAAATAATCAATTTCAGTGACATAAAGTATTTGCATTCTTTAGACTATCCTAGAGAGTTAGAATTGCTACCACTCTCCAGTATTTAAAAAGTTACTCAGAACTTTTTCTGGTTTTTAAATAATTTATAAACCGAACTTTATTAAAGTTTGTTAACACAGATCTCTTAGATTTTTTTTCAATTACTACTTCGCTGTTTTGTATGCCAAAGAAACTGATCATGACGGTGTGCATTGCAGGACCAGGAAATTATATTATACATAATAAACCAATTTCAGATGAGAAGGATAACATGCTATAAATGTTAAAATTGATTGGAAAAATAATGATCAATAATGGGAGCATGTTTTAAACAATGTTAACACTTCAGGGTAGAAAAGGATGTGATAAATAATAGGTTATAAAACCTTTTGCCAAAAAACATCTCAAAATGAATACTGGCCTGAATAAGCAAGTATGATTACAAAATAATGTAAAAGGAGTGATGAAACTAAAAGGGGAAGAATAGTACTTTGTACATATACATACATTATTACTTACACACTTGCAAAATGATCACCTAATTCCACAACCATTAAATGAAGCAAGGCATAGATTATTTTAGATACAGATATTTAGACTACAAGCTATGATAGGCACGGGGATAAAAAGAAACAAATAGACTTTAAGAACCAGGTAAATTTTCCTCCTATAAAGTTTTCCCTTATGTTGTAATACTTGGGGAAATGATAGATTTTGAATGGGAATTGGATATTGATAACCTAATATCATTTTCAAGTGAACACATCTGCTAAAAGTTAGAAAGTTGATTATTTTCATAATAGGGCATTGTGGGTTTAAGGAGGTAGATTCTGCGGTCAGCCTGGTTTAGAATTGTAAATTTATGGGCTGTGAAACTGTTGGCAAATTGTTTTTAGTTTCTTTAAGCTTCATTCCTTCCCCGGTGAAATAAGGGCGATTGATAATATTTTCCACATTGTGAAATTTTATGAAACAAAATTATTCATTCAAAATACTTAGCACAATGTCTGGCCAATTTTAAGTGTTTAGCAATGTTTAGCTAAAGTAGAAGCAACAGTTGTAGTATTCTTTAAATTGGCATTAATATTATTATGATTTATCACTATTGTTCTTACTATTAGAACTAGAATCAGGTTCTTCTAACTCCAAATCCTTTACATTAAGGTTTTAGTCTTAACTTTGCAATTAGCTTCAGTGGATGTTTCCCATGGTTTAAAATAACTATGGGCCCTCATTACCCTCCCCCCTATGTGGGATATGATGTCCAGGGGTTTGGGTCTCCTTGACAACGTGGAACATGACTCCCAGGGATGAGCCTGGCCCTGGCACTATGAGGTGGGCAATTAGACAATGTGTTCTTGACCAAAAGAGAGAAAAGAAACAAGGTATCAGTGGCTAGAGAGTTGAAATATAGTCAAGAGGCTATTCTGGAGGCAACTGTTAAGCAAGCTTCAGATAGAGATTTCTAATTGCCAAGGTTTGCCAAATCCCAACGAACATCGTTCCTGTTAACCCTGAAGAATACTCAGTGCTCTATTTCAGAGCCTAGAAACATTGTACAAGCTGATCGTTCTTTCCTGAAAGCTGAAACCTTCAGCTGGTTCCTAGGCCAGATAAGTCCTGAAAACCAGGGGTACCAGTGTCTCCAAGAACATCAACCAGTTCCATCCCCTTAACCCATAATGTTGACATCCCTTTATAACATAAAAAAAAAAAAAAAGAAAAAAGTTAGAATGGGCATAATCCAAATATCCATAAAGATCAGGAGAAGGATCAAGGAGCAGGAGGAGTTGAAATTTAACAAATGAGTATGACTGCTGAATCACTGTACTGATATTTTTCAGTTTCCAGTGTCTTGGAGTAGTTAGAAGGGAAAACCTGAAATTGTGGAAATGTAACCCATACCAAACTTTGAAATCTGTTCTATAACTAATTGTAACAATGCTTTTTGAAATGTGTTGCTTTTTTGTATATGTGTTATATCTCACAATAAAAAAGTCTTTAAAATATATATGTATCTATAGTCCCTTTATATATTAACAAAATCACCAAATATTTCCCGTTCTTTTTCATTGACACTGGTAACTTTATTTCAAGGCTTTATCTTTCAGCATTGTTGAACTCTATCTGAAATGTTGATGTAGTTAATGCTTAGTCAAAAAACCATGCTTGCTTTTTTCTAATTTGCAGACAAAATTGTTGCAGTTAAATAACTCATGAAATATTTATGCACAAACCATCCAGGAGAACCTACGGTTCTTTAAGTAAGGTAAAATGTACTTTATGACATTCAAATAAACTTTAAGTAAATATATTTCTATTAGCCTTCATACTCATTCTTTTCATTTTTAGTAAGTAACATTCTGCTTGCCCCAATACTCAAACCAGAGATACAAGCATCATCTATGATCTTTTCCTCTTACTGTCAGTCTATATCAAGCTATCACCACGATTGACTTACTTTACCTTCAAAATATATCCTGCACCCAACCACCTTCTCTCTAAACAAATAAATTGCTACTCTATTTGTGCAGGTCACCACCAGTTCACATGCTGACTGCTGCATAGCTTTCCAGCCGGTGTGTTCACATCCATTTCATTCTATCCAGAACAGTCAGAACGATCTTTCAAAAATATTAACACATCACAACCCTCTCAATTTAAAAAGTTTCAATGGGTTCCCATTGCAGTTTAGGTAAATCCCAAATCCTTATCTAAATTTTCCAGTTTCTCTTGGCTTGGGGTCTTCACACATACCTTTCTCTCTGTCTGGATTGCCTTTTATTTCTTTTCCCACGTTTCATTCTAAAAATCACCTGCTCATCTAAATGTCACCTCCTCAGAGATACCTACCCTAATATCTGAACTAAAATTCATTCTTCCCTATTGCTTTTAAATGATACCCCATCCTATTTTTCACAGCACTTAACATTCAGTCGCTGTGTGTTATTTTGATGTGTTATTTTATTGTATTATTGTGGACTTTTTTTTTTTTTTTGCTGGTATGTCTGTTTCCCCCAATGGACAGTGAACCCAATACTGGTTAACAGAGACACAAATGCTGTTGATCAACAGCCTTCATGCCTCACTATCACCCCTAGGAGATACTAAATTCATGCCTCCATTATCACCTCCAGGAGATACTAAATTCTGAGGAAAGTTTTGCGGAAGGAACCATTATTAGAAATAGAGGAATGGGGGAGAAATTTTCTTTCATGTAGATAATTCAGTGAATTGTTTATAATTTTCACTTCTTCGAGAGTCTAAAGAAAATAACTGACAGTTTTTTTTAAAACACTGAATTTTCTAAGAAGAAAGACTAGAACCTGTGCTTTCTACCATCACCTCAAGGCATTATGGGACTTTGAAAGCTAATTTTTTGACCTGCCTTTATAATATTTTCTTTCATATATTAAGCCATGGTATAAATTTGTTATTGTCTTCAAATAAATAAAGCTATTATTAAAAAATAATGTCTGTCTATTACACATGACAAAAACCTACAATTAAGTAAATGCTGAGGAAATGAACTTCATAACGTAAAAGGTGATAGTTATATTTAAGATGACAGTATGCTATTTCTCATATTAAAATTTAAATTAGGCATTTTATTTTCAAATCCTGGCACTTTTAAATTATGAATTTTTAATTTTTTTGTATACTGTATAGCGGGGGTCACATTTCAATTTGTTTCCATGTGCGTATCCCCTTACTGAAACACTATTGGTTGAATTTTTGTTTGTTTGGTTTTTCATTTGTTTGTTTCCTTGTTTATTTGCTCAGGAAGTGCATGGGCCAGGAATTAAACCTGCATTGCAGGCAGAAATTCTACCACTGAACTACCCTTGCACCTGCCTATTTAAAATTTATAATAATCATACATGTGATTTTTAAGTATATACTTTGTGACATTGTAGCATGTTGCTTTTAGAATTTAATAAATAATAATATTTAATGGAAAGGTTCGTTTGTGATACTCAAGGCAGTTACATTTAGACACAATGGAAGTTGTACTGGATTCTGGGTCTTTCGGGGATAAGTTTATACCCATTTTTCAGTTCACAGTGTTTATTTGTTCCTGAAAATGTTGTTTTATATATATATAAATAAATTTTATATATATAAAATAGTCACTAATTATAACAGAAAAGAAATATTCCAACCCAAAATACCGAAATACTTTTTCACAGAAAAATGTGTTAATTGAACAATGAAACATACTTATATAAGTCATAATTTGGAAGTAAACAATAGAGTTTATATATGCAATGCTATTTACTAAAGGAGGAAGTAAAGATTTCATAGTTGAAAGTAGCTGGTGAAATTGTGCGAGAATTGTATCTCGAAGCTGATGGAGAGTCAACTGATTGACCGTCCCATAGGCATTCAATGTTAAGAATGTCAGAATCAGACATACTGGATGATAATAGAAACTATTGTGTTAATTGATATGTGTTTCTTTGCCTAAAGCCATAATATTGAAATACCACTTGTTTTAGCATATTTGTCTTTTGTTTTCAGATGAAAAAGTCATTATCCTGGGAAAAAAATGTGATTCTTCTGAAAAATATCACAAGATTAAAAAAAAAAATTTAATTGAACAATTCTTATGAAGGTAAGCTTATTCTGGCTACCAGATTTAACAGGCAATGGTTTACTAGTTTTTTTATTTTTTGGAGAAAGAATGTATTCAGATTTAAATTTTTAGTTCTAGACTTCCAGTTAATAGGCATTACAAAAAAGCAATGGAAAATTTACTTTGAATAATCGCATAGGCAAATAAGAATCACAGTACTCTGCATAACAGACAGTATACTGGCTATACATTTTATTTCATTTCTAGTACTGCGTTGGGAAGAGCAAAATAAGCCTAATGTGAATTCAGTACAATTTTCCCAAGTACTGATTATGAAAGAAAAAAACAAAACAGGCAAAAAGCTCTATTGAAGCAAAGCAAAGTCTTCATAGCTCCAGGGATTCTTGATTCAATACAGATGTCTCTTGGATTAGTTCACTCAGTGCCTTGCAGAAACAATAGAACATATGATCTAAGCAGACCAGTATACATTTTTTAAAACAAAATCTCATACTGTTGTTATTGCAGTATTGACAGACAGAAGAAAGAAATTTAAATAAGTGGTAGTTTAGTACAGATGTAAATAATATATTGCATTCTTTTTAATGACACTGAAAGATCAAAAGAGGTTTGCGCTGTTTGGCATCTTTCCCCTGACCTTAGCAGTATGTATAATAAGATGGTTAACTGGGGTGTAATAAAGGTTCTGGAAGAGATAAAGAATCTGCTCCGGAAATAAAACTCACTTTGTTTTGCCCAAGTAATCTCTTCAACTGGATAGAATGGGAGAGGCAGACGGTGGTGCATAAAACCAAAGAGCAATTAAGTAATTCGTGCAAGGTCATGTAGCTAATGGATGGTAGACCTAAAATTTGAATCCAACTCTTCCTCCAACAACCTCACTCCCTCAGAAAAATACAGCTTGTTTTCCTAAACATTCAAATTGTGCACATGTACACATTCACACATACATATCAATTGAAGAATAAAAATATATTTAATAAGCAATTTATATAGTTTGGAAATAAATGTATATATTTAATAAAAAATTAATATGTAAATATTCATCCTACCATTAAATTTTCCTAAGACTTAGGAATACTAAGTAGCTTTCCTAATATCATTAGGTTAATTAGTAGCAGAGACAAATTTGAACTCAGGTATTTCTAACTCCAAAGTAAGTGATTCATGTCTCCCATCTCTCTCTTCAGTCTACACAAATAAAAGTAATTGAGATTTCATCACATAGAGGTGATGAAATCATATATATTTCCCCATTCAAAATCAACCATTCCAATATACAAAACTGGAGGCCTATATCAGGGCAGGCCAGGACAGTTGTTTCATTATTCTAAATTCTGTTGAAATGTTCTTTCTTATTTATTCTGCTCCTTATTCTATTTCTCCTCATTGATAGTCTTCACTCATCTCAGTGGAAGCATTTACTTTCCCTCCCTCTATTTCTATAATAAGTAAAATCATGGTCTTATTGAAAACCTGAAGTTCGAAGTTTACAACAGTGCTAAATCATGTAAAATTATTTCTTCTGTGTATAGCACCAAAATATTTATGGCAATTTATTATTTTCATATTTACTATTTTTCTCGTCCTGTATAGAATTCTAAAACTACAAGTCTTTGAGGTTTTTGTTTTCAATGTTCTAGACTGCAAAAAAGAATATAGGGTTACCTAGAACCATTTATTGTTTTAAATGAGATTGATAGTTGGAAAAAGATAAAATATTACTTAAGTCTATTTCATATGCTTCTAAGGCAAACTTATGAATGCATATTAATAAATCAAATTTTCTAAGAAAGAATTAAATTGCTAATGAATACCAAAAGCTGAAAATGAAAGAAAGAGAGATAATTTAGATGACAAATTTGACTTCTAATAATTTATCTTCAGGAAGTAATCAGAAAAAATTAGTAAAGAGATGTTCACAATGATATTGATAACAACATCATTTGTAATATCAAAAAATAGGAAAAAATAGACATAGCATATAATCCAAAATAGCAAATAGAGAGTTATGGCATAATCAAAGACATTCCGTTTTTAAATAATTATTTTTATTAAAGTTGTAGGTTTATACAAAAATCATGCAGAACATGGAATTTGCAGATAGTTTTAGTTTATTAAAGCTGTTTTGAGTTAGTTAAAGCTGCTGGAATGCAATATACCACTAAATGGCTTTTAAAAAGGGATTTATTAAGTTGTAAGTTTATAGTTCTAAGGCCATGAAAATATCCAATTAAGGCACCAACAAGAGGTTACCGTCACTCAAGAAAGGCTGATGCCATCCAGAACACCTCTGTGGTTGGTGTCTGCTGGGGTCTCTGGCTTCTGGACACCTCTTTCAGTTGGGAAGGCACACGGCAATGTCTGCTAGCTTTCTCTTCTCATTTCATAAGGCTTCCAGGGCGTATTTACCTTCCACATCTTCACAGATCTCTGGCTATGTGGGGTCTGTAGGCATTAAAGCTTTTTCCAAAATTGTTCCCTCTTAAAGGGCTTCCATAAGCAGTTCTACCCTGAATGGGTGGAGACACATGTCCATGGAAACCTCCTAATCAAAAGTTCCCACCCATAGTAGGGTGGGTTACATCTCCATGGAAACAATAAAAAAGATCTCATCCAACACTATTGAATGAGGATAAAAGAACATGGCTTTTCTGGGATTCACAACAATTTCAAACCAGCACACCCTCTGTTCTACTTTGCTAGCTGCTGGAATGCAATATACCAGAAACAGAATGGCTTTTAAAAAGGGAAATTTAATAAGTTACAGGTTTACAGTTTTAAGGCCATGAAAATGTTCCAATTAAAGCAAATCTATAAAAATGTCCAATCTCAGTCATCCAGGGAAGGATACCTTGATTCAAGAAAGCCAATGAAGTTCAGGGTTTCTCTCTCAAGTGAGAAGGCACATGGTGAGCACAGTCAGGGTTTCTCTCTCATCTGGAACGGCACGTGGCAAACACGGTATCATCTACTAGCTTTCTCTCCTGGCTTCCTGTTTCATGAAGCTCCCTGGGAGACATTTTCCTCCTTCATCTCCAAAGGTTGCTGGCTGGTGTACTCTCTGCTTCTCATGGCTACATCATTCTTTCTCAGACTCTCCTTTTTATAGGATTCCAGTAAAGTAATCAAGACCCACCTAAAATGAGTGGAGACACCTCTCCACTTAATCCAGGCTTGATTGAGTCATATCTCCAGGGAGGTGATCTGATTAAAATTTCAAACATATAGTACTGAATAAGGATTAGAAGAAATGGCTGCCTTTACAAAATGGGATTAGGATTAAAATATGGTTTTTCTAGGGTACATACGTCCTTTCAAACCAGCACACCCTCCCACTCTCACAATATTAACACTTCGTTAATAGTCTGGTATCTTTGCCACAACTGATGAAATAATAATATTATAATTGTACTATTAACTATAGTCCATATTTTATATTAGAGTTCCTTGTTTGTGTTGTACCATCCCATGGTTTTTTGTTTTTGTATTTAATTTGTATTCAATAACATATATAGCCTAAAATTTCTCCTTTTTACCAAAATCAATTATATAATTCAGTGGTATTAATTACATTCACGATCTCATTACCAAAATTTTTCTATTACCCCAAAGAGAAATTTTATACCAATTGAGCAATAACCCCCCATTCCCTACACCCACTCTGGCCCATGGCACCTGTATTCTAGCTTCTGACTCTGAATTTTCTTAATCTAATTATTTCATATCAGTGAGATCACACAATATTTGTCCATTTGGTTTTGGTTTATTTCACTCAACATCATGTCTTCAAGTTTCATCACATTATTGCATATATCGTGTATAAGAACTTCAGTCATTTTCACAGCTGAATAATATACCATTATTGTGCTGGTTTGAAAGGATATATGTACCCTAGAAAGCCATGTTTTAATCCTAATCCCATTTTGTAAAAGCAGCCATTTCTTCTAATCCTTATTCAGTACTGTATGCTTGAAACTGTAATTAGATCATCTCCCTGGAGTTGTGAATCAATCAAGAGTGGTTGTTAAAATGGATTAGGTGGAGATGTGTCTCCACCCATTTGGGTGGGTCTTGATTAGTTTACTAGAATCCTATAAAAGAGAAAACATTTTAGAGAAAGAGGAGATTCAGAGAGAGCAGAGAATGCTGCAGCACGATGAAGCAGAGTTCACCAGCCAGCGCTTTGGAGATGAAGAAAGAAAATCCCTCCTATGGAGCTACATGAAACAAGAAGCCAGGAGAGGAAGCTAGAGCTGATGCTGTGTTTGCCATGTGCCTTCTCACTTGAAAGAGAAAACTTGAACTTCACTGGCCTTCTTGAACCAAGGTATCTTTCCCTGGATGCCTTTGATTGGACATTTCTATGGAATGTTTTAATTGGGACATTTTCTCAGCCTTAGAACTTAATAACTTCAAAGTAACTTAATAAGGGAACTCATTAAATTCCCCTTTTTAAAAGCCATTCCATTTCTGGTATATTGCATTCTGACAGCTAGCAAACTAGGACAATGATAAATATCATATTTTGTTTATTCAAACATATTTAAGAATGATGTTAAATAAGATAATATATATAATATGAACTAAGTTTTGTGCATAAATTGTGAAATAAATGCAGAAGCTAAAGAATAGAAAAAAACAAGGTCTTTAAAATAAAGTAAACTTAAATAAACAAAACTTTGGTGTTTTAGTTTTCTATCTGTTAAAAAAAATACCAGGCAGTGCAACAATAGCTCAGTGGCAGAATTCTTGTCTGCTATGCCAGAGACCTGGGTTCAATTCCCTGTGCCTGCCCATGCAAAACAAACAAAAAACACCGATCTTCCTGCTCCATCTCAGTGAGAAACTGTGGGAAGAGAGGAAATTTAGATGCAGACTTAGAAGAGGGGGAAGATGACTAAGGACACAGTGGATTGCTGGCAAGCCACTGTCTATCCCTACAGCCTTCAGAAGAAGCATAGTCCTTCATATTCAGAATTTCTGGCCCCCAAAACTGTATGTGACAAATACCATGGGAAAGAAAGTAGGAGTAAAACATGAAAATGGAGACACCAGGCCAGAACCAAGGAGCACCAAATCCAGTTGTTTTTCTTGGGGCCTAGTGCAAGAATTCCAACCACAACCTTGCTTTCTGAAGGATCATATATGCTTCCTTTTGCTTTTCTGCTGTAATCATGGCCATTTCCAAGCTACATCAATCAAGTCCAAGCGTTGATGTGATAATTCCTTTTGCAAAATCACCTTCCTGGTGATAGAAAGTCATCTTGTGGTTAACTGACCACACAGGACCACACATATGTTTAAGGGTAAAAAATGATGATGCCTTACTAAAGAAACAAAGTAATACTCGATTGGGACCTGATTTCTATAGGGAAGTAAAGGCTTGTAGAATTGACCATTTGAAGAACTAAAATATTGAATTTTCATTTTAATATAGAAAAGAAACGGCCTTCCCATCTTCCAACGAAAGTTTGATAAAAATATTTTTGCTGTTTTTTTACTGAAAGTAGCTTGATTTTTAAAATGATTAATATTTCTAGTAGATATTCTGCATTTGTAACTCAGAACAGTTTTATTTCCTTCACTCTCTATAGAATGAACTTTATATACTTTATCAGTTTGCTGATGGTATTGCTATGAAACCTCTATAGAATTATCTGTAAAGTGGAATAATGTATCACCTACTACTCAGCATTTCACCTCTACATCTATATTCAACATAAATGTATACTAAAGGATATGTGCACTAAAAGATACATAGGGAAAAAATCCTGAGAAAGTATTTTGTAATAGCTCATTTTGAGATATTATCCATGAAAAATAGAATAGATAAATAAATTGTGGATATCCAAACCATGGAATAGTATACCACAATGAAAATAAATAACAATAGCATGGATCTAGCTCACTAACAAAAATCATAAAAATGCCAGAAACATTTAATACTTACTGCAAGAAACACTTGTTTAAAATTCAATTACAGGGCGGGCCACTGTGGTTCAGCAGGCAGAGTTCTTGGCCGCCATGCCAGAGACCCGGGTTCGATTTCCAGTGCCTGCCCTTAAAAAAAAAAAATCAATTACAGAGACAAAGTGACATGGTGTAGAAATCAGAATAAATGTTGTGTTTGTGGGGAAGTGAGATATTAGTGATTGTAGGGAGACACACAGGCTTATGAGCTGTGAGCAGTGTTCCTAACATTTGGCCTTGGATAAATAGCTATAATGATATAATACATTGAGTTGTGCACTTATAATGCACAACTTAAAATGTTTGAAGTTATATCACAAAAAGAATAATAGCAGTGATGTGCTGAACTAAATAAAATACAAAAATGTTTCAACTTACTCTGAAAATTGGCAAATCAGTACAAACAAGACTTTTTCCATATAAAATATATTTCAGATTAACAAGATATTTGATGAAAGGAAATCATCCATCATAAAAGGATTCCTACTACTATATGTAGGAGTTAGAAATTCACCATGTTGCAATTTTTCACCATGTTGCAATTTTTAATGGAATAAAGGGCATTGGCAAATATTAAAACAAAACAAAATATAAAACAAACATATACCATATAATGGGATGGTTTAACCACAGGAATTTAGTTGGTCATGATTTCAGAGGCTAAAAGACTTGCTTTCTCCCTGGGTCTGTATCCAGACCTGGCTGCTGGTTCCTGGTCTTTCTGTCACAAGGCAACTGACATGGTGATGTTTTCTTGTTCTGTTGAATTTGGCTCTTGGCTGCTCCAGTGGATTCTCTCTCTCAGGGTCTAATTTCCTTCAATTATAAGGACTTTAGCCACAATGGATTAAGGGCTACCCACAATTCAGATTGGACACATTTTTATCACATCTTCAAGGGTCCTATTTACAGATGGGTTCATGCCACAGGAGCAGGGATGAGAACATGAGTGTGCATTTTGTGGGCGACATGATTCACTCCCCAATACTTGGCAGGTAAAATTAAGATAAAATTAGAAAATTAAATAATGTTAAATTTATTCAAATTATAATTTGATCATCAGAGATATGAAGGATACATTTTTTAATTAGAGTATAAAATACTGTGCTGGTAATTTTGAAATTTATATGTTCTTTAAAATTTTCCATGGCATAGAAAACACAGAAATGAACTCACTCCATTACCAAATATTACAAATATGCCATTAAAAGAACTATCATCTATGACTACCTGATTAATACAGATTTAAAAAAAAATTGCAATTAGGAAGTTAACAATTGAGTTATATAATGCACTGAGAGATTTATCAAACTGACTGTATAAGACTCAGTCTCAGAATGCAAGGATGATTTTATGATTAGAAAATATATAAAGGGCCCAATTAAAAAATACATACGTAAAAATATCAATGAATGTTTAAAAGCAGTTGATAATTTCAATAATCTCTTCAAGGATACAATTTTTAGAAAATGGGAAATAGTGACCAGAGAACATTAAACCCCCAAAGTGGGACACCCTTCTGAGCACAGGATCCTGTATAACTGAACTGGCCTCCAGCACATGAAACAGACACTGGAACTGGAATTAATGTAATTGAAGAAGATGAAAGAGTGTACAGAAGACTGTTACCTCTGTATTTTGCAATGGACGTGAATTCACTGTAGAACAGCATTGGTGGAAAATGGGAAGATAAAATATGACATCTATGGAACCCAGAGAAGAGAACCCTCAGTTTAAGTCTGTCCTTGAATAACTCCTGTTGCCTGCAGAATGCACTGGTTTCCTTTGTCACATGCATCTGGCTCAGGCCTTGGAGAAACTAAAGGAGAACGACTACAGAATCAGAAACAGTAGAAGGCCAAACAAGGTAAGCAAGCAAATCAGCAAAAGTATGCTCAACTTACAATGGTGGCTGCTACCCTAAACTGATATGCAAAACACAGTGGCTGCTACATATTCTCCTTTAAAGTGCACACAAATTTCTCTCCTTGTCTACTGTTTCATGGAATGAAAAAAACAAGGGAGTTCTGAGAAAAGTAGTTCCAGCTTAACTAAAGAGATACAGGCGACATGATGTTACCAGATAGTATACAAACACTCTCAGAGAAGAGGTGAAAAACATACTCCTCAATATGTTTTCAAACTTAGAGTAGGAAAAAAGAAATTTACAAACCACTCTCACTCATGAATATTGAAGCAAGAATCTTTTGCAAGATATTATTAAGCCAAAATACAATATATTATAAAGGCCATGTTCATGTTGACTTTATCTGAAAGATGAAATCTTGTTTTAATATTTGAAAAATAATAACCTTATTAATGTGGTAAAAGACAAAAAAAATGTTTGCAATAGAACATATATTCAAAAGCCATTAAACTAAGAATAGAAGCAAATTTCTTTAACCTAAATGCACATAATTCTTTAGTGAAATATTGAAATCTCTAAGTTATTTTTAATTTTCTATTTCTTAACATGGGAGATTGGTATGAGCATATTCATTTCATTATTATGACTCAAACTATCTAGATGTACTTATTTTTAGGCTTCTGTAAATATTATGTATATCATAGTAAAAAGAAAAAAAACTGAGATCTAGAGGATTGACAGGAGGCCCAACACGGAACTAAATGAAGTCCCAAAATGAATTTAAAAAATAGAGAATGAAGGGCATTATCAAAGAAATAACATAAGACACAACTCAAAACCTTCATAAGTAATCAGCTCGGGAAGTCACACAACCCATAGAGGTACATCGTTATGATTTAGATACCAGAAATAATGAGAAGAACCTAAAGCCCTAGAGAGAAAATAGGTAGCAAACAGAGAAGCCGGATTCAAACTGGCATCAGGTGTTTCATCAACCACCTGGCTCTAAAAGCGACTAAAGCAATGAGCAAGGAAACTCCTTTCAATATCCAAGTAAAATTCAATCAAATTTTAAGATTGAATAAAGATATATTAAGACATAAGCTATAATAAAATCATATTCAGACTCACAAGGACCCATGAAAATATCCTACCTTGTACCTTTTCTTAGATATGTACTGAAAGATATGCTCCAGGGAAATAAGGAAATATCAATCAAATAATCAATCAATCATTTCAAGACAGGGGATCCAGGAAATAATGGATCCCATCAGGGGAACAAATGAGGCAATGAACCAAGGTGACAGTTGTTCCACAAACTAAGAACCTGCAGTTCAGATTAGAATTGGAAGATAGAGGCAAGAAGGAACGAATTTATGATAAATAGGGATACTGGTGAACAGATGAGCTGATTAAACATTTTGACAAGTCAAACATACACCTAAACAGAATATAAGTGAAAAATATACAGGCAAAGAATATTTAGGAAAAGAAAGGTACTCACAGTAACTACTTAACGTGGTTTATATTAACAGTCATCTTGAATTAAACATGTATTATTGATTTTACTAATATGGGGAGAATATGATAGAGACGACATCATAATAGCACTAAAGAAATAAATCTGCCATTTACATCAGTGAATTTGTAAATAATTCAACTCAAAAAATAAATAAAATAAAAACATATCATCTAGAAATATATATTTAACTGGCAAGGAGGAGCAAAATTAATTAAAGGGGTTACCAGTGGAGTGGGAAATTATTAGGGAGAAGTGGGGCTTAAAACAATATTCTTTTTTCAATTAAAATTTTCAACACTATCAAAGTTGAATGCCGCTTTTATTGAAAAAAAAAACAAACTCTCAAGTGTTTGTTTAAAGGATAAAGGAGAAATAACTCCGAAGTTCAAAACAGCTAACTCGGTACTTGCTGAAATGTCCTTATTCCATATAGAAGCAAAACTAAAAAATTCTTCAACATTGCTACAAGTATGACTAATCTCAAAAGCAAGAAGAACTTTTCCTAGTACTCTAGTAAAAGGAAGCATCCAAGAATCCATAACCAAAGCAGGGTCAGACACCATTTCCCTAAAAGGTGAGTGCTGAATAAAAAATCCTCCCAAGATATACAAACATATCATAATTGGACTCTTTGGCATGTATATCTAATTATCACATATATGCTTTCAATACATGCCAGAGTGCTAAAGGGATTGATTGCTCTCTGTACTGCAAATATGTTTGTTGTAATTCCATGTATAAAACCTTTACTTTATCTCTAACCCAGTCACCTTTGCTTATTATACAATGTTTCCCATAACTTGGGTCTTTCATATCTCTCCAGCCATACTTTCATCATGATTCCCTTCCTGCTATATATTCTGGCTATGACACATGATATTTGACTAACTGAGCCATGAAGTTTGATGCTTTGCCTTTGCCCATTTTATTTCCTGTGTTTGGAATGCAAGCTCCTCAGGTTGCTTTTCCATCCACTGTCAACTCTCTCTGCTAGGCTGTCTCATCTTTTAACACTCCAAGTGTAACTTTCTTCATGAAGTCTTTTTTTATTCTAATGCTAAAACTAAACCCTTTATTTTTACTCTTTATTGCATCCTATACAGATTTCTAACAGAAGATCAGGTGACCCTTTAATACACTTTCCTTTTTCTATCTATGTCCACTTCTCACTCCTGGACTGGAAGTTCCTTGAAAGCAGATATCATGACTTCATCTCTTCCATATCCATAGTATTTCAAAGAATCCCTGATATAGAACATGCACTTAATATAAGTTTTAGTAATTCAAAGCATCAATGAGTGAATAAATTAAAAATAAATGTTCCCTTCAAATATTTTCTGCAGCTAGTGAAGCTGGCAACCTGTCAATATGTTAACATAGACTGAGACTGTCATTGTTTCTAATTAGGGAAAAACTTATAAGCACATTAAGGTAAATAGCACAGCTTTGAATCTAAACAGGAAAAAATAACCAAAGGATTAAACTGGGTAAAAGTTATTGTACCTAATATTACTGAATGACTACATTAAAATAGGCAACTGTCAAATGTTCAAATGTTTCTCCCTTTACATCAATCCAATTTCAGTGATAAGTTGATAATATCTTATAAAAATAACATATGCAATTTCAGGCTAAATATACATGACAGTATTTTCTATTACTTCTATTTTATTTTTCGTTGATTAGAAAAATGCATAAGTCATTATAATACTGGTAAAAGGGTATGGATTTTAATTATATAAGATTAAAAGTCATTTAATATATTATATATTTCCTTGAACCTGTAATAAATGTAAGTATAATTACCATATTTTATAATATTAATGAATTAATAAAGATCCCTTTTATTAAGTAGCTGAAGAAACTCTGTAGCTGTATTAAAACACCAAGCATGTGTTCTTAAGGTTTCATTTTCAAATTGCACAATAGACACAAAGAAATGATTATAGGTCCTTTTCCCAATCTCAGATGATCTGAAGAAATACTTAGCCACAAGGCTTTCTTGGAGGGTTAATGGGAGCATAGGTTACCTTCAGCTAACATGTCAAAATTGTTGTAGCAACAATAAACAAACAAAAAAACATTCTCTACCTACTTTTTAAAATGTGTTTTCCCCAAGCAACATGCAACTTGTATTTCCTAATTAACTCTGCACCCCTCTCTTGTTCAAATCTCACCATCCACTTATATCAATCTTACCTTTAGTATAACTATTCTTTGGTCTCCAACATCTTTTTTTTTAAACCCCCAAAGTTAAAAACACAACAACAACAATAACAAAAGCTAGGAATATATTTTAATAATCCAGTACTCCAAACTGTGGAATTATTAAGTATTGCCAGGTAGGCATACCTAGAACTATAAAAATTGAAATGGAGAAAATGTACATTCCTATTAATATTTTGTAAAAGCTAATGTTAGGCAAAAAAAATTAAATAATTTATGGTAGTGATGTTTTATTGTATAGTTAAAGAAAGAATAAAATGGAAGGGTGAAGTTCAATTTCACTTCAAGACTCTGAAAGGCTAAAATGTTTCCTGAGGAGAGAGCTGCTTTAATTCAATATTCTTCACAAAGGTATCCATTTCACATTGCTTATTAATTCTTACATTTACAATAAAAAGTCCATTGAAAGGTTATGAGGTTATAGATTTATTCTTGAGATCCAGTTAGAGGATATGACCTTATATCAATCAGATTTAATCCAATGAAACATATCAATTCCATCATCTTCACTGGCAATTGTCATGACATAGAGTCATCAATAAAAGTGTAAATTGTAATTAGTATACCACTTAGTAATGCAGGCAAATATGTAATATAATTTGGAAATATTTCTATTAAATCCATGAAGAAAGAAAAAGATCTTAAAGCTGAAATCAAATAATTTCAATGTGACTAATTTTGGAAATCATATCTTATGTGACTTAAGGTTTTGTTCAATAGCAAACTCTGGGATTAGATGCCTGGGTTCAAGTTTCAGCTTTGCCAATTATATTTGTAATGCTTAGCAGTTATCTAATCTCCTTAAGCTTCAGTCTCCTCATCTATTTGTATGTCCCCATCTGCGTTATATCATAGGAATTCTGTGATGATAAAATGTACGTTTTAGGCACTGAGCATAATATCTGACACAGTGAGTGTTCAAAAAGCATGAGTGTTAATTTTATCTGTTAATGAACCATAGAAAGACATTGTAAGTCTATAACTTCCTTCTTACTATACTAAAAGATACAAACAACCATAGGTTCTGCAAAAATATGAACCCATGAGGGCTATACAAGGCAGAAAATACTTCTATACTATCTTTATTGGCCTGGTGCATGGATGAAGGTAAAAAGAGGTGGCCTTAGGTAAAACCTCCAAATCTCATAACCCAGGTCCTTTTTCGAGTCTTGTTTGATGGTTTACCCATACAGTTTTGTTCTCTGGCTCATTATTTTTCTTCTCAGTAACCAGAAAACAACATCTATGCCAGTCTTTTCAAGTCTTTCCTAAAAGTATTATAGAAGGCATCAGGTGCTTAATTTTGTTCTATTGAGAGCTTCATATTACTTTCTTTTTCAGTTCTTTGTATTCATCCCTGAGTACCTATCTCCCCTCTTCATCCTCTATATTTGCTTCCAAAACTTTTACTTTATAAACTCAGTCCACATCTTCTCAGAAACGTTGATCCCTTGACTGCATAAGAAAGCTGTTTTCCAATACTAGAAAACAATTTCATGACATTTCCGCTTTTTTTTCATAGCCATTATTTATTTATTTTTATTTTTGGCATGGGCAGGCACTGAAATCGAACCCGGGTCTCTGGTATGGTAGGCGAGAATTCTGCCATTGAGCCACTGTCGCACCACCCTCATTATTTATTTTTAAGCATATGTATCAACAATAGATTTCCTTCTTTAGCAAATGAAATTGACTTAATTCTTTCTTAGTAGAAATCCTTGAACCCTTTCTGTTCTTTGCCAGAGCTAGCATTATTCAAAATGATTCTTATAAAATATACAATCAAGACAAATAACCAAGCAAGCATTAATTTGCATCTCTTTACTGAAGGTGTTATAAAGAAAGTACAAAGTACATCCTTGTCTTGAACATTCTTATCTTGTTCCTGATCTTAGGGGGAAAGTTTTCAGATTTTCCCCACTGAGGATGATGTTAGCTGTGGGTTTTTCATATATTCCCTTTATCATGTTGAAGAAGTTCCCATGTATTCCTATTCTTTGAAGTGTTTTCAACAAGAAAGGATGCTGAAGTTTGTCAGGTGCCTTTTCTGCATCAATTGA